>JARFIW010000471.1:0-35959 GCA_036346225.1 Platerodrilus igneus | reverse complement strand
TCAAACATACGCTCACGTGACTATCAAAATTTTTAATTTCAATTGTGGGTGAATGTCAAGTACTAGTGCAATACGGGAACAAAGATGCAGATTTACCACTTGTTGTTGTTGGAGTCAACAGAGCAAGCCTCTTGGTTTAATGCATTGGGGCTGTCAATTGCAGGGCTAAGTCAAATTACAAATTCGCCAAATTATATATACAAATATCCGGAAGTACTTGAAACCTCGCTAGGATCATACAATTGACCTCTAATAACTTTTGATTTGGATACTTCGGCAAAAACGGTAGCATTAAAATCTAGAAAAGTACCTTTCGCGTTAAAAGACAAAGTAGACAGAGAACTGGGCAGGGAATGCTTAAGCCAGTGGCGTATTCCAAATGGGGCACTTCAATTGTTGTGGTTTCAAAAAAACAATGATGAAGTGCGCATTTGTGGGGATTATCGAAGCGCTATAAATCGAGCTTTACGTGTAGATACTTATCCGGTACCGGCCACGCAACATATATTAGCTGCGTTGGCAGGTGGAAAATGTTTTGCAAAATTTGATACGGCTCAGGAATACATACAGTTAAGTGTAGACAAACCTAAGCAGATGCTCAAACAATCATGACTCATAGAGGGGCGTTCAAGTGCAAACGTTTACAATTCGGAGTTTCGGTTGCACCACAGATTTTTCAACGCTTTATGGATCCAAGACTAACGAGAATTTTAGGTGTATTGCCCTATTATGTTACGTGCCAATTAAATTGGCCCTTAAACATTGTTTTTAGATTAATTTTGATGTGCGAAAGTTCGCGCCATAAATTCAAAAGACGCGGTGCGCGTATTTCCGTCACGTCAATAGTGGGTTGGACGAATAACTTGGCGCCGACGTGAAAAAAGACAAAAGTGGGAAGAAGTTTCCGTTAGACGCTTGAACGTGGCGGTTTGCCTTTGTTCTTCAAGGAGTGTGGTCGTGTCAGGTATCGTATCGTGCCTTATCTTTACCTATGTAGTTATCCTTGCTTGCTTGTTTTTGTTTGTCGCCCCTTATACCATGTTCCCGTCATTCCCTGCATAGGTAGAAGAAATCTGAAGCCGCCTAGTCGAACCGTACTGCACGACCCTGGGTGAACGAGCTCATGATTGCCGGAGCTGGTCCAAACGCTTTGGAAGAGCGTCGGGCGTACCATGTTTAACTACCTCAAAAGGGCCCTCCGTAGCCCTGATGGATTTCAGCAGAAGCCAACTTTACCTCAACTGGGACGCCGGATTTCTGAGTAAGTACTCCATTATCTAATTTGTTCGCTGTATTATCTATTGTCTTGTATTTATATAAATTTCCGATTATTGCGCAATATAAATTGTGCATTGGTGACGTCATTAGCAGTTGGGCGCGCAAATCTGTAATAAGGTTAGCGTTACTAACAGCCCGTGGGGTCGCTTTTTTATCGCGCTTGCGCGATGTATTTATCGACTTTTTAACGGCACCACGTTATCGCTACGTACTTCTCGACTTGCTGCGTCCTTATGCGTGTTGGTGTTAAAATGAGCTACAATGATCTTTTATCAATATTAATGTCACACACCTCACACCGCTACATATCTGCTCGAGCACGTTTCCCAGGTGCTGTAGCCGGCACAGAATCAGCTGGTATTTGATACCAAATGTCGATGGTTTTGCACCATGCTGCTTCTCCCAGTGGCTCTGCAAGTTGTCTTTCTTTGTAAATATAGCGTTGCAGAAACTTCATGCAAAAACTTTGACGGATTCCATTTTTTCTAAAAAATAAGGTGTTAGCAATCTTAAAGTAAAAAATTCGAATATTACAATTAATTTACTTTACGAGTTAGAACTGAATATATTATAAGATGTTGTCGAAGCAATAGTTGAAAATGAGAATTAATGCTGTGTTGAGAAGGTTATATAGTAATACCAAGGTTCTAGAAGGATCCTGACAAAACTTGTATAATTAGGAGTAATTAAACTCGAGGTCAACCATACACCTAATCAGCAAGAAACTTAATGCTGACATCCGCAGAAACAGTAATAAACCCAGTCATGAAGAAATTTAATGCTGACGTCTGCAGAAGAGTAAATAAACCCAGGCAGCAAAAAATTTAATGCGATATATCCAAAAAATGAATAAACCAAATCAGCAAGAAATTTAATGCTTTTTCAGTTTTTACTAAAAAGTAAATTGAAATATTCTATATTAAAATATTTCAAATGATTTCTTGGTAAATTTATTTGATGCATTGTATTCGCAGATTTTACTCGCTTAGGTGTTTTATTGACAACGCAGAAAAAGTTTCAATTCACTGCGGTCGACTACAATTACTAAATTATCTATAATAGTGCAAATTAAAAATTCCTTATAATCTAAAACTCATTCAATATTAAAGTATTAGTTATTAAATCGCAAACTCAGCTATCTGCAAGAAATATAAACAGGAAAATTTATGAAATGTGTTACGTGCCGAAAAATTCGGCACTAGACATTCTCAATTAAGTTTTAATATGTAAGAATTTAGCGCCATAAATTTAAAACGATTTGTGCGCGTATTTCCGTCACTTCAGATAGCGCGTTGCGCGAGATTTGCGCCGACGCGAGGGTCAAGAAGGAAGTGGGGGATTTCCGATATACGCGTTGGAACTAGCCTCCGAGATGTAAACAAGAGTAGTTGTATCGTATAGTATTGTGTCTTTTTCTGATATGTAGGTTTCCTGTGATCCCAAATTTATCGTGCCTTACCCTATCTTCTTTACCTTATTTGTATCTACATATAGAGAGAAGACATATCGAATTTCGATTCAACCTGGCTCAAGAATTCCCACTCCCGAAAGATTAGCGAAGTAGCCGACGCCCGGAAGATTAGCGACCCCCGCTGTACCCATCATGGAGTAATTCCGCAAGAAACCCGGCAATTCATGTGAGTAGTATTTTCGTCCTTTTTTTAATGTGTTGCAATAATGTGCATATTGTGTGACGTCATCTATAAATTGCCCGTCATTTTTACATTATTTAATATCGTTACCAACTGACGTGGTGTCTCGCGTACCGGCGGGACGGGGTTGTAATAAATGCTCCAACTTCAAAACTTCAAAACTTCAGACCTTCAAAACTTCAAAACTTCAAAACTTCAAAACTTCAAAACTTCAAAACTTCAAAACTTCAAAACTTCAAAACTTCAAAACTTCAAAACTTCAAAACTTCAAAACTTCAAAACTTCAAAACTTCAAAACTTCAAAACTTCAAAACTTCAAAACTTCAAAACTTCAAAACTTCAAAACTTCAAAACTTCAAAACTTCAAAACTTCAAAACTTCAAAACTTCAAAACTTCAAAACTTCAAAACTCAAAACTTCAAAACTTCAAAACTTCAAAACTTCAAAACTTCAAAACTTCAAAACTTCAAAACTTCAAAACTTCAAAACTTCAAACTTCGAAACTTCAAACTTCAAAACTTCAAAACTTCAAAACTTCAAAACTTCAAAACTTCAAAACTTCAAAACTTCAAAACTTCAAAACTTCAAAACTTCAAAACTTCAAAACTTCAAAACTTCAAAACTTCAAAACTTCAAAACTTCAAAACTTCAAAACTTCAAAACTTCAAAACTTCAAAACTTCAAAACTTCAAAACTTCAAAACTTCAAAGCTTCAAAACTTCAAAACTTCAAAACTTCAAAGCTTCAAAGCTTCAAAAATTTCAAAACTTCAAAACTTCAAAACTTCAAAACTTCAAAACTTCAAAACTTCAAAACTTTAAAACTTCAAAACTCTAAAACTTCAAATCTTCAAAACTTCAAAAATTCAAAATTACAAGACTTCAAAACTTCAAGTCTTCAAAACTTCAAGACTTCAAGACTTCAAGACTTCAAGACTTCAAGACTTCAAGACTTCAAAATTTCAAAACTTCAAAACTTCAAAACTTCAAAACTTCAAAACTTCAAAACTTCAAAACTTCAAAACTTCAAAACTTAAAAACTTCAAAACTTCAAAACTTCTAAACTTCAAAACTTCAAAACTTCAAAACTTCAAAACTTCAAAACTTCAAAACTGCAAAACTGCAAAACTTCAAAACTATTGAAGTATATGTTATGAGTTATTTAATATTCCCTATACCTGCTCTCATTTTTGTGGAGGTTCAGAACAGCTGAAATTAGAAATGCGCCTGGATCTGATTGCATAGCGGTAGCGTCGGCTTTTACACTTGAATATTTTTTACCGAAAAATAAAAAGATTATGTGAAGACCATATGTAACGTTGGTAACTAGGTATCTAGGGAAATGCAATTGCAAACATAAAATACAATTCAACAGAAGTTTAATAGACCTTTCTTTGGACAGAAAACGCTTGTGATGTGACTTTGTAGTCAAGTACTTCAAATATACCCAATAGAAGAATTCTCTTAACGGCTTTTTAATTTTTTATAGTTTATAATCAAATTTTGCATAAAAGTGAACCAACCCAATACCTACATAAAAAAATTATTGATAATAACCTTATTTTTTAATGTAATGTTAATTCAAGATAACCATAGTAATGTTTTGAATACTGGTTCTAAAAATTTGTGTACCTAGTTACAAGCAGAAACGGCATTCTATTTTTTCATGCAACGACTTGTTATTTTTAAAAGCCAGAATGAAAAATTGATGCAATTAGTCATATACATGCAATGCACATCCAGATTTTTTTTGGTTCCAGACCTATCTACCTATTGCTAGAGAACGCTTAATGTAAATTCAAAGCGTAACTGACATTTGGTGCAAAATTGAGTTAACCCGTCTAAATTGTTCTTATACAGGGTGTAGAATTGGATCACGCACCATAAGGATTTCCATGTTAAATTTTTAATGTTCAAATATTGGTTCTCCAAATTATTTTAAGGAAAAAGTGCAAATACGTTTTTTGTAGAGAAAAAAAATACTGAATACAACCAAATAATCCTTATTTTTTTACTTTTCATACAAGGGTTAAATTGAGGAAATTACGTTTCAATCACAAATTTAAATGTATTTAAAGTAGTTTTAAGAAAGGGAAGTACATTTTCGACATTAGTATGCATTGTCTAAACGCAAAACTATACTTAAAATACGTCTATATTTGCGGTTAAAGCATTACCAGTGTTTCAACAATTACAAGTCATAACCTTTTTTGTTAAAATAGTAGTCTTAATTTCCTTAATTTTAACCCTCGTGCGAAAAGTAAAAAAATATGTAGTTATATGGTTGAATTCGGTATTTATTTTTCTACAAGAAACGTATTTACACTTTTTCTGTAAAATAATTTGGGAAGCCAATATTTGAACATTAAGAATTTAACATGGAAATCCCTATTGTGCGTGATCCAATAATTCTACACCCGGTAACTATAACCATGTTCTCAGGGTCTCCGTCAGCATTAAATTTTTGCATGACTAGGTTTATTAAATTTTCTGCAGATTTCATATTTCTACAATTGTTAATTAGACAATACATTAGCATTAAAACTTTGCTGACATGGGTTGAATTTTCTGCCATTCTTTTTGTTTAATAACTTTATATGCCCTAGATGTGTGATAATCGTTCGATCTTTTTTTTGTCAAGTTGTAATTGTGTTCTGTAAACAAATTAAAAATGAAAACTTTTCTAAATTGCCCTTTGTCAGGAAAGAATAATAATAATAATGACAGTAGTTGGGTTCAAATTATTGAGCAGTTTATAGTCAATGCAAATGAAGTGTTGGAAAAATCGTTAGCTCCGTGGACAGATCCGCCAATTGCAACGTACGACCTGACGACACCTGAAAAAATACGGTATGTATTCGTTGGTTTAATATAGATTTAATTCTCTTAATGCATTTACTTGGTCTAATCTCATCTGAGTTTTTTAGTGAACAAGAAGAAGAAGAACAACCGGAAATGACCGTGACTAGTTCCACGGTCTCTGAGGCATCAAAGATGAAGATAACAGCCCTCACAGAACCGATAAATCTAGTTATATTTACAGATCAGGAAAGAATTTTTCAATGCTGAAAAGGATGCGTGAAGAGAATGATGATGAGACCGGGGAAGTAGAAAATGATAATGACAACTACGAAAACGAGACGCAGCTGGAAAGAAAAGAAGACGGTGTCAAAGAATTTATTGACATGGTGAAGTTGCGTGGATCAAAAATCCGGCAGCACCGTTTTCTAAACGAGCTAGTACTAATAAAAAGGCAGCGCGAAAGTCTAGTGCTAAAAGAAAAAAAAGTTTGGAGCGAGTTAAGTTGTTCTTTAAATTTAGGATGTTTGCTCATTTGGAATATGATGATGTGAACAATGTAGGTAATTTATAGCATGTTTATTATAAAGTACATAATATATTTCATTTCTTAATTACGACTATTATAAATTTCAATAAAGAAAATACATAGTGTTCTTCTTTCTCATTTTTTTCACATTATTCAGAAAATTCTATATTTACAATTGAATATCGAGAGCTCTATACCCGCTTTGAACGGAAACTTTAAAATCAACAAATAGTGTGTCATTGTTTGTGCTAGCACAGCTTTCACAAAAGTTAATGACACCCATACGCCTATGGAATAATTTTTTCAACTGTGCAATTTTGTAGCTCTTTCATTGTTTATAACAATTTTAATGTCTAGGACAGTTGAGTATAAGCATACTGAATACGTTTTGTATGAGGTAAGTTTCCAATTACATATTCAACAGGTCTGAGAAGTTACAGTAAGCCCCAAAATATTAAGACCTGTTTCAATTCAAAGTGCGCTCAGTGTATGTAGAAATACTAAGGCTTCAATGCTGCGACTGGTATGCTACAGCAAACGAATAATATATGGAGGCTGGATAGAACGTGGATGTTGTGTAGTTCTAGGTATTTTACTCACAAACAAGTATTGACAGGAAAAATAAACTGTAACAAAGGTGAGTGATTTCCAGACAGTTTTTTTTTATAATTAGATTACAAGGTTGACCTTGAGCTTAATTACTCCTAATCATACAAGTTTTGTCAGTGAAAACTGAAAAAATTGGCTTTAATACATTTAATTCCCAACAAAATAATAAAAATTCAAATTAACATATACAGGTAGGTAACTGCGTTTACATATATATATATATATATATATATATATATATATATATATATATATATATATTGCTATGAACCACTGGAATTATTCGCGCCCCATTGTTTGGGCGACCATATTAATTATTACTATGAACTACTGAATTATCGAGCCCCTACGTTGGGCTGTTATATTATTTATGCTATGCTCCCTAAATTATACGCGCTCCATCATTGTGCGCCATATTATTTATTACTATGTATAAACAAGATTGTAATTATCTCCGACGTTGGGCTGTCTTATTAATATTGCTATCAATTCCCTCCAGAAACTTAATTAGATTTTATCTTGAACCAACCTTGTCTACCAATAACAAAATTTGATACGTTACCGCCTTGCTCGTTATCAATTTCGTATCCAACTTATAGCTCCTCCTTGAACTGTTTAAATTATCAAATCACTCTCATTAACTTTATCTTATGACCTCAACTAGCATTTATTTGGAATTATAAATTCAGTTAATTCGATTCTAATATAATGAAACCAATATTATGTACAGCTTTTGTAAATTATTTAAAATGCACTTTTCAATTAATTAATGTTTGCAAATCTTATTTATCAAAAACATATACTTTTTACTCAAAACCCAAAGTCACCAAAAAAACCTATTATCTTAATAAAAAAGAAAAAGCTTGGAACGTTCAAAACTTCTTATCATATCACGCACTTTATGCGTATTTAAACCTTTATTTTGGTGAACTTCGTCACATCAATTTATATTAAGCAAATTCAATATTTAAATAATAAAAAAATATAGAAAAATAAAATGTCTTATAACAAAAAATCTGACCTGGTCTATTTTCTTCGCATTGACGCATCCATTTGAATCAAAATTATTTTCCCCCAATTCAGGATTATTACATGCTCATTCGAAATAGTGCTTATTCACACACTTGAACCATTTCATTTAAATTATTGTCATTATCCTCTGGACTACTATTATTAACATATACTTATGCACCCCAATTTATTGTCGTCTCATTTCAGACTTATTACTTCTTATTCTCGTCAATTTCCCCAAACTTAGAATTGTATTATCATCATTTATTTTCCCTATTGCATTTATTCTCCACGTACTCGAATATCGTAGTTTCTTTTCTCCCCTTACTCAAAGTTACATTCTTCTCCACGGACTTGAAGATTGAATTTTTCTCCCCGTACTCGAAGTTACATTTATTCTCCCTTGATTCGAAATTACATTTATTCTCTACGGACTCAGAAATCGTAGTTTGTTTTCCCCGGACTTAGAAGCCCTATCATTTTTATGTTTTAGTTTAAAATAAAATTTCCCAAAATCTACTTACGTTTAATCGGCAATTACAATTTTCATCTTGGCACTTATACTATCGTTCACTTTAAAATGATTACGTATTACTTTATTTCATAGCGGCGCACTGCGGCTTTTGTTGAGTTGTAAACTGACTTCGTTATCACTGTACCTGTTAATATACCTTTTCTCCCCTACTCCGTCAGTGGGTATGGTCTAGAAACTCGTCGCTCATTTATAACCAATCAAATAATTACATTCAAAGTAGTTTCTGATGTAATTTTCTATGCTCTCAAATAATTGTGACTTGGTTGCAGCTGTCTTCGTTATCAAACACGCGATGTTTTGATAAATCTAATTGCTTTTCTATAAACAACTGATGCAATTCGACTTTTAATTTTCATATCTGCCTGTTGTTCACGCAATTTTTAATCTCCTTTCTTTATCAAAGTTCTTAACTACTTGCACGCATTTACATAATGCTTCCTGAAGCCCTATTTCTTATCTCCGTATTAATCTAATTGTTTGGAACTCTTTTGAATGCGTGTTTAATTACACTTTATTATGTTTACATATAAAATACGTGTGCTTCCACTGAAAAATATTATTATCTGCCTTACCTGAATTAACTAAAACTTTATCTACAGGGTATTAAATATTTACTATTTACCTAATGCATGTGTTCCTGGTTTCTACGCTAACTATGCGTCTTCCTATGTCTATTTGCGTCGCTTAAAACTACTTATGCTTTATGTACAGGGTGTTGATTGCTTACTATTTACAAATTACTTCCATTTCTCAATTCTTTACTAAATAAATGCAGTTTTCTGCTGCCTATGGTAATTTCTCATTTCTAAACAACCTTTTCTATGAAGTACACCCTTAAACAACCCCTTATCACAGCAATATATATATATACATATATAATTGCTGTGACAGGCGCCGTACGTTGAGGCGTCACCAGAAGAGTACCGTGACAACGCCCCACATTAGCTGCGCCGCTAAAAGAGTGCTGTGACAACGCCGCGTTGAAAGCTTACTATTTACAAACTATCTCCATTTCTCAATTCTTTACTAAATAAATGCAGTTTTCTGCTTCCTATGATGATTTCTCATTTCTAAACGACCTTTACTATAAAGTACACCCTTAAACAACCCCTCATTACAGCAATATATATAATTTTTTATATTTTGCGCCCGTAATTAATTATAAAAAAATTGTGGTTTTGCAATTGGCAACATTAATTTGGCATTTCTTAATGAATAGCACTTTTAAAATTTTTTAAATATGGTGCAATATTTATTTTCTGTCATACGACGTAACCTTAAATTAATGTGTTTAAAATCTATGGGGAACCAGTAACCAGCTAATCTTAGATTGCGTTGATCAATTATAATTGCTTTCAGGGTTTTGAGAATCCCATTCGTGCTAACTGGGTTCAATCGTTTTTCTAGTAGACAGCATTAAACTTCTTGCTGACTACGTTTATTTATTTTTCGACGGGTGTCAGCATTCAATTTCTTGATGACTGGGTTTATTAACTTTTTTGCAGACATCTGCATTCAATTTTTTGCTGATTCTAGAACCTTGATGTTACTATATAACTCCCTCAACACAGCATTAATTCAACCATTGCTTCGACAACATCTTATAATATACTTTAGTTTTTACCCATAAAGTGAATTAATTGTAATATTCGAACTTTTTACTTTTAGATTACTAACACCTTATTTTTTTAGAAAAAATGGAATCCGTCAAAGTTTTTGCATGCAGTTTCTGCAACGCTACTTTCACATGGAAAGACAACTAGCAGCGCCACTGGGGGAAGCAGCATGGTGCAAAACCATCGACATCTGGTATCAAGAAACCAGCTGGTTCTCTGCCGGCTACAGCACCTGGGAAGCGTGCTCGAGCAGATGTACAACGGTGTGAGGTGTGTGACATTAATGTTGATAAAAGATCATTTGTAGCTCATCTTAACACTAACACGCATAAAGTCACTGCAAGTCGCGAAGTAGGTAGTGATAACGTGGTGCAGATTGTATCAGCATTTAGATCTCGTATCGCAATCTATAGAGTGCGTAACTGTGATTCGTCCAACATCGTCGAATCTTTTTTACAGGAGGCCGAACAACATTTTGTTCAATTAGTTGGAGAAAAAATGCATGGCCAAACGACTGTGAAAATCAATTGCCACATGAAAGGACTCTACACCAAGATGTCTGGTGAAGAGACCATTAAATGTTTCAACACCAAAAACAAAATTATAACACAATCCTCCGACCTGAGGTCTTGTACCGCGAGTTAGTGGGAAGTATGAAAACCAAATCAGAAGAATTCCAACAACGTGATTCAGGGTGGTCCATGTTGCGGATGCTACACCTGGATGTGAATATAAATAAGTACTCCCGATTTCGCGGATCATGCTTTATTGAACAATCAAAATGGATTAGTGATAAACACGCTGTCATTAATATTCGGAATATAGATTCAGCATGCTTCGCCTGGGCTTTTACTGCGGCGTTTAATCCGCTAATCGATAATTTTTAAAGAATAACATCGTACCCTCATTATAGCACTTTGTTAAATTTTGAATGGACCAACTTCCCCATGGATCTGAAAAACATCCCGCGGCTTGAGGTTTAAAATGACATTAGCGAAAATGTGTTTGTCATCGAACGAAAGTCTATTGTTGGTCTACTACACTTTACTGCAAGAAAAAGATCAAGACACGTAAACCTTTTACTTTTCCAGGATGGCGACAAGTCCAACTTCTGTTGGATCGAGAGTTTGGGTAGGTTAGTGGGCAAACAATTCTCAAAGACTCAACATTGTAAGTGGATTTGCGATGGTTGTTTGGTCTTTTTAAGGCGGGGAACAGATATGTATACACACCGAACGGGATTGTAGTCAAGTGACTACAACATTACCGACGTCTGAGAATGACATCCTACAATTTAAAAACATCCGCAAACAGCTACGAGTTCCCTTTGTGATTTACGCCGATTTCGAGGCCTCACTCAAACCTATCACATCCGTCACGCAAGATTCGTCTACCACGTATATGAACAACGTCCAGCAACACGAAATATTCAGTTTCGCGTACTATATCAAATCTTCCTATAACAATAGTCTGAGCAAGTTCGAGACATTTCGGGGTCCAGATGCAGCAAAAGTATTTATGCAGAAACTTAAACAAGAAGCGCGGAGACTAGGTAGGATACTGAAAATCAATGTGCTAATGATCCTGCTCAACTTGAATCAACAGCAAGAATTTGATAACTCGATTCACTGCGGTATATGTAGGAAGCCACTAGGGAAGAAAAAGTTCACGATCACGATCACATGAATGGGGAAGATCGCTTTGCAGCGCATCCTGATTGCAATATCCCGCTTAAAGTTATAAAGTTTATACCAGTTGTATTACTAACCTTAGTGTCTATGATTCTCATTTTATAGTACGTGAACTGGATTGCGATAAAGAAAGTGTCAAAGCTATAGCCAACAGCTCAGAACGGTTCATTTCCTTCTTCAAGTTTGTAAGGCTGTCGGACGACGATGATGACTTTGAGAAGGCGGATGGTGTGAAAGATCAGGTGGAGAAGTGAAAGCACTATGTACAGCTCAAGTTTGTAAATTCCATACGGTTCATGCTCTCTTCATTGGACAAATTGACGAAGAATTTGTAGCCTTGCCAGTTTATGGAAGTACATCGGTATTTTCCTAACGAACGTTGCTGACCAAGAAGGGTGTATTTCTAAATAACTATGTGACAGATGTCTCCGAGCTTAACGATACTTGTTTACCGCCAATGGATGTCTTTTTCAATAATTTAACATCATCCATCATTAGCGAGGTTGAATACCATCACGCGAAAGCTGTTTCGGATCATTTCAACATACAATCCCTGGGCGAGTACAGTTACCTTTATTTGAAAACAGACGTTCTGCTGTTTGCCGACATATTAGAGAATTTTAAAGATGTCTGTATCAAGACATACGACCTGGATCCGTGTCAATATCTGACTGCCCCCAGCTTAAGTTTTGACGCGATGCTTAAGTACGCGGGGGTGCAACTCGAACTGTTAACAGATATTGACATACTCCCTGTATGTTTGTTGTGGTTTGTTTAGCATTCTTCTTAAACTTCTTTGGGAATTAAACCACTCATAGTTTTTAAAATGATCTTTATTTACGTTTCGATCCATGACCTAGGTCATAAGATATTGACATATTCCATTTGATGAAAAATGGTATATTAGGTGGACTAGTACAGTGTAGTGGAAGGTTTATTCGTGCAAATAACAGGTATATGGATCACTTTAAGGAAAATGAGCCGTCAAACCTCCTAGCGTATCTAGACGCCAACATTTTGTATGGGTTGGCCATGTCTCAGTATTTACCCCAAAGCGACTTTAAATGGTTGGACGACCAAGATATGGAAACACTTCGTCGCAACATCATGCATATCTCTGCGAATAGCAGTAAGGGGTATATACTGAGCGTTGACTTGGAGTACTTAGAAACCCTGCATGACGAGCACAATGATCTACCGTTTTGCGCTGAATTTGAAAAATCACCGTACACTACTTCAAAGACACCAAAGTTACTTGCAACATTTTGTAACAAGAAGAACTATACCATCCGCTATCGTAATCTGCAACAATGGCTACGCAATGAACTCAAACCAACAATAGTTTACCGTGTGCTGGAATTTAGACAATCTCCATGGTTAGAGTCCTACATCAGTTTTAATACAAGCCAAAAACGAGTTTGCGAAGGGCTTTTTCAAATTGATAAATAACTCGATATTTGGAAAAATCATGGAGAACGTGGACAAGCGCGTAGACATTAAGATCGCCACCCGATAAGAGTTGTGCGCAAGTGACTTAATCGCTCGAGCCAATTTCAAAAACTGTACAATGCTAGGAAAGAATTTGGCGATCATGCAAATGAATCGTGTCAGAGTGATATATGACAAGCCAATATATGCAGGCTTTACAATATTGGACTTGTCAAAGGTTCAATGTATGACTTTCACTACCATATCATGAAGCCTCTATATATAGTCTAGTCACTGAAGGTTTTGGGGTCTTGATTTGTTGAACCTTGAAATTTTGGCAGCTGGTGAAGAATAGCATAAAAAGCAAAAGTGACCCGGTGCCAATATGAGCTTTTTCTCTAGGGGTGGTACTCGTCGCTTCTAGGGGGTGGGGACTGCTTTATTCCAAATAACCCGGAAATTGATAGACGGACTCCTTTTAAGTAGAAAGCTTATTCAAGTTGTAGACGGTTGAAACAGACTTTTTTTCACGAAATGTTGAAAATGAAATGTTCAATGTCAAATATCAGCTGATGGGTCAGTTTTATCAAAAAATGTTATTAGATACTTTTTAAAGTGCTTAAAAATACCTTCAAAATTCGCTTGATAAATGTCGATCGGATAAAAACTCGCCGAGTTATGATCAAAATAAAGCGTAGTACTCACATTTTTATGAAAAAATAAGCGGCGAGGGTGATGCAAAGTGCATCAAAATCAAAATTGATCGTATTCCTTGTAAATTTTATTTTGTTTGGGTGCCAATTACGTGATGTGAAAGTTGTACCGGTTTGGAATGGTTTTTGATAAAATGTCGATTTTGGATATTTTTTTTAATAATTGAACATTTTTTTAAAATTACTTAAAAACTATGAATTTTACGCAAAAATGTAAAATAATTTAGATTTTTTTTGACAAAAATTTTGTTTTTTATAAATTACTATACGATGAAAATTGGCTGAGATATAACCGTTAAAAGTGGGAAATGAAATGTAAGTGTCACCCTTTTTCATCCCTTCAAGCTCTATAATAATAAAAATAAATGATCCTACAGTTTTATAAGTAAAAGGATGTTATACAGCATAAAATTACCTACAAAATAGTTTTTTATAAACTTTTTATTTTCAAAATTGAGGGAGTTACGGTTTAAAAACCGAGACAATTTTTTCGAAGAAACTTTTAGAGCGCATACAATTTAAACTGTATTTGAATATTACCTATAAAATTATATAACATATAGCCTATAGGTATATATATATATATATATATAAATATTATGAGTAGTTTTTTACACAAGGTAAGTTGATAAATACTTACGTATTGAAATTAATAAGATGAAATAATAACTTAGACTTTTTTTTTTAAGTAAAGCCCAAATGATCATTTCAAATCGAGCTAGTAATTGAAAGAAGGAAAATATAAGGCCTTGGACAGGATTTGAACCTGCATCTCAGTTTTGCCGGAACTGTGCGTTATCCAATTACGCTACCGAGGCCGATGGCTATAATTGGGATATTTACAAATCCAAATCGTGTACAAGTACCATATATAAACCTAACTTTCAATTACGTTTAGCATTTTTGTCAATCATATCTGAAATTGTCAAGTTTTTGACTTATGTCAGATATAGACAGGAAGCACCGCTCAAAATCACGGCTATAAGCCAAGTATTAATATATATAAATATTATGAGTAGTTTTACACAAGGTAAGTTGATAACATTACGTATTGAAATTAATAAGATGAAATAATAACTTAGACTTTTTTTTTTAAGTAAAGCCCAAATGATCATTTCAAATCGAGCTAGTAATTGAAAGAAGGAAAATATAAGGCCTTGGACAGGATTTGAACCTGCATCTCAGTTTTGCCGGAACTGTGCGTTATCCAATTACGCTACCGAGGCCGATGGCTATAATTGGGATATTTACAAATCCAAATCGTGTACAAGTACCATATATAAACCTAACTTTCAATTACGTTTAGCATTTTTGTCAATGAGATGCAGGTTCAAATCCTGTCCAAGGCCTTATATTTTCCTTCTTTCAATTACTAGCTCGATTTGAAATGATCATTTGGGCTTTACTTAAAAAAAAAAAGTCTAAGTTATTATTTCATCTTATTAATTTCAATATATATATATATATATATATATATATATTCATAAACTATAGTTGTACACGCGCGGGGGGTCTTATAAATTTATAAGTCGACTTACCTCCGCGGTGTTTTGTTTTTCTATGCTGCAGTTCCTATTCTTTCAACCAAGTGGACTGTATGCGAATTGAGTTTATATGTTACGTAACACTTGCACTATGTTTTTTCGGGTTTAACAACGAAAGTCTGCGGCACTTGACTCACTTACGGTACACTGAACGAAGAAACCGACGACCGTTCTGCTTCAATATCCATAAGCAAGTGTTTGTTCACTACCCTGTCCACCTTATTCACAGATGCACAAGGAATTTTATGGCAGGATATAAGGGAACAAGGGATGACAGTTTTACTACTAGATTTACAACTACAAATTTAAATAACTTAAAATTAACCACGCGAACGTGCGACAAAGAGACCGAACATCCCGCCCACCAAAATAAGTATGAACTAACTTATTTTATATTTAAAACTAATTAGAGCTAAAACTAAGAAACCTAACCGACAAACTTATATAAGTGAATATATGTGTACATACCATTAAATATCAAGTAACTGGCAGTAAACATAGTTTCACTAGAGGGCGTTTAACTAACCCTTGGGATGTCTTGACTGTAGCTACCCGAACGATACCGTCTCTACCAGGGTGAACATCTACGACCCTTCCTAAACGCCACTGTAGAGGGGGGTTATTTTCTTCCTTTAAGAGGACAAGCGAATCAATAGGTAGGGTAGCGGAATTCTTCAACCACTTACCTTTCTGCTGCAACGTGCAGGTATTCAGCACTCCATTTCTTCCAAAACCCTTGTTGCATTTGCTGCAACAATTGCCAGCGATTCAAACGAGAGGGTTTATGGACAACAAATCTGGATCTGGTAACACCGAAACTGGTTCAACATTAAGAAAATGACCCGGGGTCAAATACGAGAAATCATGCGGTTCGCAACTCAGTGCGCATAGTGGACGTGAGTTGAGAATCGCTTCGATTTGAATCAATACCGTCGAGAATTCTTCAAACGACAAAATTTGTTCACCGATAATTCTCTTTAAATGGGATTTTACCGATTTAATCCCGGCCTCCCACAACCCACCAAAATGAGGAGCAGCAGGAGGATTAAACACAAATTGATTCCTCAACGCCTGCCGAATGGCGCATCAATTGAGAGATTTCACGAGAGGCCCCAACGATATTAGTACCATTATCACAATGGATTTGAATACATTTGCCTCTTCGAGCAATAAATCGACGTAAAGCACCCAAGAAAGCGTCTGTCGACAAGTTAGACACTAGTTCCAAATGGATGGCTTTAGTGCTGAAACAAATAAATAAGCAAATGTACGCTTTCAATGATTTTGCGCCACGACATCGATTCATCGTGACAGAGAAAGGTCCACCAAAGTCGACTCCCGTATGTAAAAACGCCTTACCTGGAGTTAACCTAGAAGCTGGTAAATCCCCATAGGGGCATAAAGCCACAGGGTTTACACGAAAACAGCGAATGCAGGATTTCAGACATTGCCGAATAGCCCTCTTGGCGCACAAGATCCAATAATTTTGAGTTAGTAAAAATTGAGTTGTTCGATTTCCAGGATGTAAATGTCTTTCATGACAATCTAATATAATAAGTTCAGTCAACCGATGCGACCGAGGAAGCAAAATTGGAAATTTTGCATCATGCGACAACTCTGAGCTACGTTGGCGACCGCCCACCCTCAACAAATCATGATTATCTAGAAACGGACTAAGGCTACGAAGTTGTTTACTAACAAGTTTTCCAGTTTTAATATTTGCAATGTCTTGAGCAAAAACATTTGTTTGAACTCTTTTAATCAATAACTGTATAGCCTCTTGCTGTTGAGCTAGAGACAAACTATCAGCATATTTTGAACGCAAATCTGGACATTGAACATTACGAATGAAATGACGAATACATGTAATAATCCTACAAATTTTCTGCAGGTTTGAAAATTTATCCAACAACATATCTAAGAAATTGTCAGACATAACGACTGTTAACGACAGAGTACGATATTCGACGTCCATCTGAGATGAGTCGATAAGTTTTGGCAGCGATGTTACTGGCCATTCTTCATTACGACGCACTAACCAAGAAGGTCCTGTCCACCATAATGGATGATGAACCAACTCTGAAGCCAAAAGTCCACGTGAGGCACAATCCGCAGGGTTATCCTGGGACTTAACATGAAACCACGAAGATGGAGGAATACGTTCTTGAATATGCGAAATACGATTGCTAACGAATGTCTTCCACTTATGCGAGGAAGACCGAATCCAAGACAAAACAACAGTAGAATCTGACCACGCGAAAATATTACTAAATGATAAAATATCTGTATAAGTATTTTTGACAAAATCTACTAAATCTGCCAAGAGTACGGCAGCACACAATTCGAGACGGGGCAATGAAACGCGATTAGTAGGAGCAACCTTCGATTTTGCGCATACTAATGAAATGGTAATATTACCTTCTAGATCGAACGAACGGAAATAGATGACAGCTGCATACCCGGCTTCAGAAGCATCACAGAATCCATGCAACTCCACCCTTTTAAAATTATGACATACGATGCGACGCGAAATCTCAATATTCGAAACCGCTGGCAATTCACCCAAAAATGTTTCCATTTTGTATGACTTCAATGGAGGCTCTTGGTCCCACCCGAGACCTAATAGCCAAAGATCTTGAACTAAACGTTTAGCGAACCGTACTACAGGTGCTATCAAACCGAGAGGATCAAAAATTTTTGCGATAGCCGACAAAATATTACGCTTAGTGCAAGTGCGCTCTTCAACGTCTAAGTTGTATAAAAATGCATCTGTAAGAGCACGCCACGAAAGGCCCAAAATTTTTATTGAACCACTATCTTTATCTTGAAATGTAATTGCGTCCGAACTGGACAGGGACTCCCTCAAGTTGGACATCACTTCCGGGCAATTACTACTCCATTTTCTTAATTGAAACCCACCACTAGAGCAAATACTATTCAATTCACCAATTAATTGATTAGCAGCTTCAATCGAATTACATCCAGTGACTAAGTCATCAACATAGGTATCGCTCGCCAATACCGATGACGCGAAAGGAAAATTAATTGATTCTAACCTTGCCAATTCTTGAACAGTACGCAAGGCCAAAAAAGGCGACGACGAAACTCCATAAGTCACAGTATTTAACTTAAAGTCCATAATAGGATCTGACGGAGAAAATCTCCAGACGATACGTTGATAATTACGATGAGTATCTTTAACCAAAATCTGCCGATACATTTGTTTAATGTCAGCTGTAATTACGATAGGATGTACACGAAAGTGCAATAACAAAACTGCAATGTCCTTTTGCAAAGCAGGACCAATACCCAAGCTATCATTTAACGACTTTCCAGATTGATCTTGACACGAAGCATCGAAAACCACCCGCAATTTGGTGGTAGTGCTGTCACGCTTATGTACAGCATGATGGGGAATGTAGTACATTTTCTCATGACCCGACGAATTTTCAAGCGATTTCACTTGAACCATGTGCCCGCTTGTCAAATAATCCTCCATAAATTTTTTATAATCTGAATACAATTCAGGATTTTTTAGCAAACGACGTTCTAACGACAAAAATCTTTTAATACAAATTGATCTCATACCCACAAATGAGGGTTCCGAAATTTTAAAGGGCAAGGACACTACAAAACGACCGTCCTTGTTACGTCTATAACCTTCCACAAATTGATTTTCACACCTTTCTTCTTCAGGAGAAATGTGTTTTGAAGGAATATTTTCTAATTCCCAAAATCGACGAATGTCACTGTCTAAGGGTTCAACGAAAGTACACAACGACGTAATAGAACTATTCGGGAAACGACCTTTCCCGTTAAAACCCAACCAAAGGTTGTGTTAATAGCAACTGGCTCGTTAGCGACACCCCAACGAGACTCGTTCAACAAAACCTGAGCAAAGATTTCCGCCCGAGTAGCATGTCAATTTTACCAGGAACATTAAAATTAGGATCAGCTAAGGCCAAACCTCGAGTATGCGACCATTCCTTGACCCCTATCGACGACGAAGGTAATTGATTACAAATGTTAGGTAAAATATAACAATCAATTCCATATGCTGGAGACCGTGCTCCCGAGGGCTGACTACACACGATAGTTCACCAGACACCAACGACGAATTCAAGCCAAGTCCTTGAACAGTAACATTGGCTCTCCGTTTCCTTAAACCTAATTTCTGACGGCACCTTTCAGTCATAAAACTTTCCATGGATCCGTTATCTAATATTACACGAACAGATTGCAATGTTCCTGTATAATCAAGCACCGACACCATTGCCGTAGCTAACAGCGTGGTTGTGTGTTCTAATGATGTCGAAATCAACGAGCTAGTGACAGGTTGTTCATGCACAACCGACGACGACAGATTGTCTTCACTAGGTCTACTAGTAGAAGTAAGTTCAGGCGCCGCTCTCCGAGGAGACGCTGACCTTTGACGATGGGTTTGTCGGCGTGGCGACACCGATTTTCTTGTTTATCGAAGTGAAGCAACGAATTGTGCGACTGATGACATTTTCTACACGACCAATCTAACGTACAATTTTTCATCGAATGTGAAGGATTTAAACATTTAATGCAAAGATTTTAAGCTTTACCACCTCAAATCTTTCTTGAGGGTTTTATCGAGAAACTGCTTACATCTATAAATAGGATGCACAGCTTGACAGAAACTACAATTTTAACATCATTGGTGGTACCAACTAAAGAAGTTTTAGCCGAAGTGCTAACGAACCTTCCTTTTCTCTTTTTTACGGAATCTCGAGATTTTAAGCATGTTCCTGAAGCAATGTCATTTATTTCCAACACCTTGCATTGTTTTTCAATGTACGACCTTAAATCTTTGAACGAGGGAATTTCGTCATTATTTCCTAATTCGAAACGCTTTAAAATGTTTGTATCTAATTTTTTCGATAACAGATTAAACAACATGAAATCTAATAAATCTATTTCCATCTGCCTTAACGCGACTATATTTTCATCAAAACAACTAATTAATTGCCGGAGTTCCGCATGCGAGTCTGAGGAACTGACCTTAGGGCATTTTTCGAGAGCATTAAAATATGTTGAAAGTAATAACCTCTTGGACTGAAAACGATTAGTAATGATTTTATAGGCTTCCACTTATGCATAATCATTTAATGGCAAGTGTTTTATCAACGCACGCGACGACTCATCTAATGTATCAACGAGATGGCAAAATTTTTCAACGGGTGACAAACTGACATTATCATGAATCAACCGCTTATAGATTGCATTGTAACTCTCGAAATCTGAAATTCGTCCGGAGAAGCGGGAAACGGAAAGATGTTTCAAGCAAATTCCACAGCATGACGAAAAAGAATTATTCATATTTTCCAACTTTGGCTTATTTTCTACCCGATCTAATTCGCATTGTTCAGCGATAATACGAATATCTAATAGATAATCATCGATTTTCACCCTAAGAGCCGAAAATTCATCCAATTGTTCACTTTCTTCATCAAAGAAAATATCCTTGCAAAAGGATTTGAAAAGCGTTTCAATCTGTTCGACAGTTTTAATCGACGCTCTAATTAAAGCAATCGATACGTTTTCCGGTTGGTTTATTTTGCTGTAAATGTGATCCAACCTTTTAACTACAAATTTAGCTTCAAGAATAGCCTTATCAATTGATATAACCATATTTGATTAATGATTAATGAACGACAATAAAATTAATATAAAAACAATGCGTAACTCCAATACGCTAAATTACTAATTCATCTACGAAATTAAATTATTAATAGAAAAGTGCAACTAACTACAGTGCTTGCCCGACAAAGCTTTTAAGGTTTCAAATAAATACCAATAACCCCTTTGTTATACAAGTTGCATGAACCCGAATGGTTCCTCCAACTTGAACTGACAAATAAGGTAAAGCTTTAC
The DNA here is from genome assembly GCA_036346225.1 of Platerodrilus igneus. Lineage (NCBI taxonomy): Eukaryota > Metazoa > Arthropoda > Insecta > Coleoptera > Lycidae > Platerodrilus > Platerodrilus igneus. The sequence goes on along the minus strand of JARFIW010000471.1, from coordinate 14,654 downwards.
AATACAATAACCCCTCATAAATAGTTTACCTAAAAGGATACCGATGACGACGACCCTAATTTTTGCCACAAAGGATAAGGAATGTATTGTAAAATCTACCGTTATAACCAGATGTATTTAGCATTAAATGTGTAAGCAAGATGTTCTTTTATGTGTAACACGTTTAACCATAATAAAAACTACAACAATTTTATAAATTTAAATTTAAATATAAGGAGTTTAAAGGATAGGAACTAATTATTTAATTAAAGATCCGGCTCGAAGGACCAATTTTGTACACGCCCGGGGGGTCTTATAAATTTATAAATCGACTTACCTCCGCGGTGTTTTGTTTTTCTATGCTGCAGTTCCTATTCTTTCAACCAAGTGGACTGTATGCGAATTGAGTTTATATGTTACGTAACACTTGCACTATGTTTTTTCGGGTTTAACAACGAAAGTCTGCGGCACTTGACTCACTTACGGTACACTGAACGAAGAAACCGACGACCGTTCTGCTTCAATATCCATAAGCAAGTGTTTGTTCACTACCCTGTCCACCTTATTCACAGATGCACAAGGAATTTTTATGGCAGGATATAAGGGAACAAGGGATGACAGTTTTACTACTAGATTTACGACTACAAATTTAAATAACTTAAAATTAACCACGCGAACGTGCGACAAAGAGACCGAACAATAGTTACGAATTAAATTATTTAGAAAGTTTTTCATGTTAGTTTTAAATAAACAATTTTTTTATTAAATTCTTTGAAAAAAAAATTATTTATGACATTTTTAAATAGAGTATTATTAGGGGATAATTTTAAGGGATGAAAAGTAACATCCTCAGCTTACAATGTAAATATACAATTTTTAATAATGTAAAATGTTCTTTATATAAAACATTTTCATATGAAAAAAAAATTTAATGAATGGTTTGAAGAAACTTTCATTAGGGGATGATTTTAAGGAATGAAAGGATATTACTTTATACAAGTAGCTAATAAATAGGAAAGATATATTAAATAAACAATTGCAATAAGTTATTTATGAGTATTATAATTTTTTTCATTAAAATTCAGCAAAATGATGCCAAGAGGTTGGCTTTAAGGCTTGAACATGTACCATTCTTTTAATTTATACTCTAGGGCATGTAACTGTCTTTATTTATTATGTTTAAATATAATTAAAGTCAAATATTTGCTTATTATTACATTATTATTACAATTTTACCGTTTTTCATACAAAGGAGTGGTTTAAACCCCTAAAGAATAAAAAGCATATATTGGCAAAGGGTGACTTTTGAATTAGGGGGCAAGACAAGCTTACTCCTACAATTTTATTAAGATCCATAAGGGTTCAACGAATCGAGAGATCGGACCCCATTTTTACCTTCAGCGACTGGACTAATAGTTCCAGATTAACTCTCCTGAACACAGACACGGACAGTTTTGAGTACAATGTACAAACGGTAGATCTGTACAATGATATTTCCAAGCAAATAGACTACTTTGACACCAGTGATTATCCTCCAGACAACAGGTATGGTATCCCATTGGTCATTAAAGTAGTGATTGGGAAATTTAAAGACGAGTGCAACGGAGATATTGTGCGCGAATTCATCGGCACTCGCTCAAAATCATACAGTCTCATCATTGAAATAGACATTGTTAAAAAGATCAAGGGGATATCGAGTAGTGTAGTTTGTAAGTATATAAGTGTAGATGACTTTAAGGACATTGCGATTAATAACAGTTAGCCCCTCACGCGTACGATGATGTGTATAAGGAGTGTAAAAATTTAGCGTACACCCAACAAGTAAGCAAAATTGGTCTGTCTGGGGAAGACGACAAGTGTTTTGTAATCCCCATCAGCAACGCATGCATGGGGGCATAAACAGATTGATAAATACTATTTTACCTAGTTTTTAAGTGAGTTATTAATGTATAAGAGCTTTGGTTTGTTAGGTTAAGTGTAGAATAAGAATGGCGAATTACAGACTGCATTTTTAAAACTTTTAAGCGAATTCGCCTTGAGCTCTTTGGAATGGACACGTAGTATTAATGGACTGTTTATTTGAATAAATTTGATGTACATACAGTTTTAAGAACATTTATTAGTGCACCACTTGTTTCCCAATTTAGCCCATGCAGATATGCTATTATAAAATATACTAAATAAACCGTATTAACTCCTGCTGTGTGTGTACGAAATATTTAGATGAGATGTTAATAAAAATAATTGTTGTTAGGTTGGTAACTTTTGGATTTATTTAAAGATGAGATGCTAATAAAACTAATTGTGATGTTGGTAACTCTAAAACACCATGTAGGTAAGAAGGTTCTATAAAGATGATGAATGTTGTGTAAATAACGTGCTTAATCACGTTTGTTTAATAATGAAATTCTATGACATCGGCGATGAGTGAAAAAGTATAAGTTAATAAAATTCCTTCGGCTAAGACAAGCTACCGTAATTAGGCATGTCTATTTCTCGGTGTAATTAGATTACTATATATGTCTATCTCTCACGCACTCACATATAGTCCATATAGGGAAGATCCCAATGTATTTCTTATGAGAGGGAGTTCCTTCTCTTACACATTGGATTAAATGGGAGGAAATTTTGACTCAAAGTCGGCTTATTCGTACTACTCATCAAAAATCACTTCAACAGTACCATGCAAAATTGAACTAATAAGATACACCGATAATATACCCAATTGTCACCAACTACCTGTAAAGATAACTACAAAGAAATTTCCAAAATTGGAGAAGAACATATGGATCATCGTAGTGCCTCATAATTTAGTTGTTATACAAAAGTGCAGAAAAGTGAAAAACAGTGTTCCAATAAACGGTAGCTATTAAGTAGAGCTTAAAAGTTCTTGTGAAGTTTTAATCGATAAAGTAGTGCTAAAAACTTTTGTTAATGAAATTTCTAGTTATAAGAATACAGTAGTATCATACGCTTAAAAGTTTATACAAATAGTTCAAAAATGTCAAACTTTGATTTTAAACCTTTAGAATTAGATTCGATACATCTCAATGAACTTAACGAGGTCTATCGAGTTTTGGAAAATGACAAATTAGTATTAAATAAAATAGAAGGTCCTGTAGTGAATTTTAAGAATATTAGCTTCTAGACGATAACTTTGTATGTTTCTATTATTTTACTGATATAGTATTTAATTTATAGATATTTCTTTAATAAGTTAGTATAGTATCTAAAAATGTAAACGAATATAACTCAAAACATGAGATGAGGAACTTCCCTGGACTTTCGAACTCTGGTTACCAATAGTTTTCATTTAGGGCCGGAGGAGTTACGTATTGAAATGCTTCACATAGGAAACAGTATACATTTAAGAAGCAGAATATGTACGACTTCAATAATGTGACGTTCTCGCGCTAATAAAAATTCTTTTAAAAAATCGTTTTCGAGAGTGACTAACTTATTTTGCAACATCAGATTTATTTTAGCATAAAATACTAATCATAAAGAAAAACGCCATCTACAATAATTATTTATGAAAGTGACAACAAAAACTTTTGGATACAGATTGATTATTACAAATGGTTCTGTGAACTTGACTTGTAAACTGCTATAAAAGACTTTGTCCCTCCCTATATGTTTGTTTAAGGTTTTTGTACAGAAGTCATTTAGTATAAAATGTATGTTGATCGTCACAGCTTACAGAGAGCTGTTTTATCATTATGGCAGACATCTGTCGCACACAGACTTCCCTAAAAAATTGCCTATGGTAGTAGTATAGAAACCTTTAATTTTGCCACTCGCTATCTTTGTCACTTTTATTTTTGTAAATCTTTTTACCAAAATCTCAAACTTCCATTTCTTTCGATACGCCCTGATGTGAAGGCTAACACTAAGACAGCATACGATTAACCTTGATCAAAAGAATCCCATAAATTAAATGTTTATGAATGCCTTGATGTATCCTAAGCAGATATGCTACCTTCGTACGAGCACAAAAAACGGTTTTCTTATGGGATTTAACATTGGAAATTCTAAGGTCCAAAAAGACCATTTTTGGTAGGTGCAAAGGTCATTCACCCCGAGGTCGCTGCAAATATCCCCTCATCTAGTAACAAAAAACTGTACAATAGTTTTCTTCAACTAAGCACTTTTTAGCTCCAGGCACAGATCTTGCTCTCGACACCCCGATCAGGGTGCTAGACCCTGCACCCCACAACCGCCACCGCACTAGCAAAAAAATTCGCACATCTGGTAACAGTATTAAATAACATTGTCATCTTAAATTTGCACAATAGTTTTCTTCGACTAATCATTTTTAGCTTACGCGGGCATGGGCTGCACTCTCGGCACCCTGATCTGAACCGTCACAACAACAACCACCCCCACCACAATCACCACCACCACCACAACCACCCCACCACCACAACAACCACCAACACAACCACCACCACCACCACACACACCACCTCAACCACCAGCACAATCACCACCACCACAACAACCACCATCACCACCACCATCACTACAACAACTACCACTACCACCACTACCACCAGCAGCAGCACAAACACCACCACCACAACCACCACCACCACAGCTACTACAACCACCACCACCACAACCACCACCACTACCACAACCACCATCACCACCACCTCTACAAGCACCACCGCAACCACCACAACCACCACCACCACCACCACAACTACCAACGCCAGTAGTAAAGAAAAAAGGTTGCATAAATTTGAAAGTATCAATTACACAACTGTTAATGTAAGAATGGGATTTAAAACTTCAATAAGTTTTGAATCGTCGATGAAGGCTTATGTTTTAATTATACACGTCTATGTTTGCATATAACCCGTTTATGGAAATTGTTAATAGATTTATTCACAATTAACTATTTTGTATATATTTTTAATAAAATAGTATAAAACCTATAAATTAAATTGTTTCAGTTCTGTAAATAAGTTCTAGTTATTTTAGAGTGAAATTATCTTCATCAGAATAGAGCGAAATTGCCTCATAGGGTTACAGTGCCTTATAAAATGAAATTGCCTCATAGGGTAAACTTGCCTCATAGAGTGAAATTGCCTTATAGAGTAAAATTGCCTCATTGGGTGAAATTGTCTCAGAGTGAAATTGTCTTATAGAGTGAAATTGCTTTATACAGTAAAATTGCCTCATAAGCTGAAAGTGCTTCCACCCGTATTGGCAGCATGGTTAGCAATTATATAAGAAAACGAAGTAGTAGATACAGTAAAGAGTCTTTAGAAAAAGCTACAGAAAAAATTCGACTAGGTAAATCGAGTATTTACTCCATCGGTAGAAAATACAACATACCGAAAAAGACGTTAGTTAAACTATCACCGGAAACAGCAGCAAAAGCGGGTACATGCTCGAAGCAATGTGGAGATTGTGAAAGAAAACATTACAATATCTATACAGAATTATGATAACTTCGTTATTGCTAGTGCAAAAGAGGATGGTAAACATGGACCTTTGTTCGCCTCTAATATACGAGCTATATTCGCTGGGTCATCAACTGTGGAAAAACTAACGCTTTAATATCTCTGATCTTGCATGAGAATGGGCTTAGATTTCAAAATGTATATGTATTTTCGAAAAGTTTATATCAACCGAAATACGAATTGTTAAAAAACGTATTTACACCATTATAAGAAGAAATTGGCTACCACGAGTTTGAAAATTACAACGATTTGATTGAACCCGGAGATGTCAAAGAAGATTCAATTATTGTCTTTGATGATATATCTGCAAACGAGCAAAGCAAAATCGCGCAGCTTTTCTCCTTTGGTAAACATAAGAGCATTGATTCTTTTTACCTATGTCAAACGTATGCCAGCGCAGTCAACCACGGGCTAAGAGATAACGCCAATGTTATTGCAATCTGGAAGCAGGATGACACAAACCTTCGCCATATTTTTTCGGATCACATAAGTGGTGACCTGCCATGCTCAACATTTAAGGAAATGTGTTTACGGTGTTGGAATGCTAATGATTCAAAACATACTTTTATAACTATTGTGAAAGATTTTGATATTGATAAAGCATGCTATAGGAAAAATTTCGACGAGTATATAAATATTTGATATTATTCAAAAATAGTTAGTCACCATCCTGAGTTCGATGATGACAGACGTTAAGAATGTTATCGCAAATAAACATAATCTTCAGTTTTAAAAGCAAATAGGTGTAATTATTATTTTGGTATATAGTGCCCTTTTGGTTTTCTTTTTACAACATGAAAACCGATGGTGATATTTACATTGTATAAAGACAATTATTTACATATTTAAGTATGGCGAATCGACTGATACTATTGTCATTTTGGCATCTAGTACCGTTTCGGTTTTATATTTATATTTTTTATAGACAATTATTAACAAATTTAAGTATTTTTTATCGATTTGTATAATCATCACATTCGTGATTAACAACATTTGATTGAGGTGGTCTAATTTTCAAAATATATACCAATATTTTGTTTAGTAAAGAAAATGATTTTGTTATGGTTAACTATGTTGTTATGATTGCATAATGTGTTATGATAATTGCGTGTGTGGTTGCCTTTGCACGTGCCTCTGACCAACGCTAGATCCATGGTGCTTGCAGCATAGTTGCAACTCAACATCTAAAGTCTAGCGACTGGAATATGTGTAAACATTAATGCACTGTGCTACCTTGCATTCAAATATCGTGACAATAAGCAAACACATCGTTTTTTAAAAATAGCGTTATGATCGGTTATATAGCTACTAGGAAAATGAATTGGGGTTTGAACTTGTGATCCGCCATTCTTTATGCGACAGGTACCACAATGTGGGAGTGTATCGGCATTGAATGATTTTTAGCTCTGCCTACAAACCAGGTTATCATCCGCTAATGTCAGGTATATACAGTATAGAGAGAATGCTGCCTGGTGGCTGTAAAGAACAACCGGATCCCCTAGACTTCATATTATCGCATACTCTATTATGAGTAAACATGTTTTAACATATAATAGGAATAAAATAAGCTTACTATACTTCTTTTTATGCAACTGTGTAGGTTTGAGGGCTTGATGATAAATCGACTTCGTTGGGTTACTTTCTACGAAGTCATACCTTTGAGTTGGTGGCTTACTATGATGACTCTGCGGTTAGACAGGTCCAACCCCACCTGCTGGAAGTCAGAGCAATGCCAATTCACATCGATTTTGTTCTTGTCATCACCTTAATTGCATTGTTTCTCGGTTCACCCAGATATAGTACCACTTTAGTGATAAAACTTACTCATAACAACCATTTAAGTTTCAAAGACAATTTATTTAAAGTTTATTGCGTATAACTTCTGTGATATTATAATAATATTAAACTATTCCTTTATTTGCTTTTAAAACTGAAGATTATTAACGTCTGTCATCATCGGACTTTGGACGGTAATTAACTATTTTTAAATAGTATCAAATATTTATATACTCGTCGAAATTTTTCCTATAGCATCCTTTATCAATATCAAAATCTTTCACAATAGTTATAAAAGTATGTTTTCAATCATCAGCATTTCAACACCGTAAACACATTTCCTTAAATGTTGAATATGGCATGTTTCCCAATTATGTGATCCGAAAAAATAAGGCGAAGGTTTGTGCCATCCTGCTTCCAGATTGCAATAACATTGGCGTTATCTCTAAGCCCGTGCTTGACTGCGCTGGCATACGTGTGACATAGGCAAAAAGAATCAATGCTCTTATGTTTACCAAAGGAGAAAAGCTGCGCGATCTTGCTTTGCTCGTTTGCAGATATATCATCAAAGACAATAATTGAATCTTTTTTGATATCTCCGGGTTCAATCAAATCGTTGTAATTTTCAAACTCGTGGTAGCCAATTTCTTCTTATAATGGTGTAAATACGTTTTTTAACAATTCGTATTTCGGTTGATGTAAACTTTTTGAAAATACATAGACATTTTGAAATTTAAGCCTATTGTCGTGCAAGATGAGAGATATTAAAGCGTTGGTTTTTCCACAGTTTGGTGGCCCAGCGAATATAGCTCGTATATTAGAGGGGAACAAAGGTCCTTGTTTACCATCCTCCTTTGGACTAGCAATAGCGAAGTTATCATAATTCTGTATAGGTATTGTAATGTTTTGTTTCACAGTCTCCACATTGCTTCGAGCATGTACCCGCTTTTGCGGCTGTTTGCGGTGATAGCTTAACGTTTCTTTCGGTATGTTGTATTTACTACTGATGGGGTAAATACTCGATTTACCCAGTCAAACTTCTTCTATAGCTTTTTCTAAAGATTCTTTACTGTATCCACTACTTCGTTTCCTTATATAATTGCTAACCATGCTGGCCAATACGGGTGGAGGCACTTTCACCCTATGAGGCAATTTCACTCTTTAAGGCAATTTCACTCTATGAGGTAACTTCACCCTATGAGGCAATTTCACTCTATAAGGCAATTTCACTCTATGAGGCAACTTCACCCTATGAGGCAATTTCACTCTATTCGGATGTAGATAAATTCACTCTAAAATAACTAGAATTTGTTTACAGATTAGGAGGTGCTCACCATTCGACAGATAAAAGTAAACTAACTGAAACAATTTAATGTATCGATTTTATACTATTTTATTAAAAATATATGCAAAATAGTTGATTGTGAATAAATCTATTAACCACTTCCGTAAACGGATTATATTCAAACAAAAAATCATGTTAATTAAAGCATAAGCATTCATCAAAAGTTCAAAATTTCTTGAAGCTTCAAATCCCATTCTTATATCAACAGTTGTGTCCTTGATGCTTTCAAATTGATGCGACTTCCTATCTCCACTACTGGCGTTGGGGGTTGTGGTGGTGGTGGTTGTGGTGGTGTTTGTGGAGGTGGTGGTGTTGCTGGTTGTGGTGGTGGTGGTAGTGGTTGTAGTGATTACGGTGGTGGTGGTGCTGGTAGTTGTAGTGGTGGTGGTTGTGGTGGTTGTGGTGGTGATTGTTGTGGTGGTGGTGGTTGTGATGATGGTGGTGGTGATTGTAGTCGTTGTTTTGGTGGTGGTGATTGTGGTGGTGGTGGCGTGTTGTTTGTTGTGGTGGTGTGTGGTGGTGGTTGTGGTGGTGGGGTGGTTGTGGTGGTAGTGGTAATTGTGGTGGTAGTGGTTGTTGTGGGGACGGCTCATATCAGAGTGCCGAGAGTGCGATCCATGCTCCCGTAAGCTAAAAAATGAAGTCGAAGAAAACTATTGTGCAAATTTAAGATGACAATGTTATTTAATACTGTTACCAGATGTGCGAATTTTTTTACAAGTACGGTGGTGGTTGTGGGGTGGAGGGTCTAGCACCCTGATCGGAGTGTCGAGAGTAAGATCTGTGCCTGGAGCTACAAAATGCTTAGTTGAAGAAAACTATTGTACAGTTTCTTGTTACTAGATGAGGGGATATTTGCGGCGACCTCGGGGTGAATGACCTTTGTATCTACTAAAAATGGTCTTTTTGGAACTCGGAATTTCCAATGTTAAATCCCATAAGGAAACCTGTTTTTTGTGCTCGTACGAAGGTAGCATATCTACTATCCTGTTGAGCACCTCATCTGCTAATTTTAATTTCAGCACAAATATAAGTAACAAAACTTGTATCATGTTCATTAAAAAATACTATTTGAAGTTCTCCCAAACTAACAATCTTGTTGTTTGTAGATGACCAACATCTATTAAGTTTGTTACGAATATCGAAATTTAGCATGCAGAGGATTAAAGACAGAATCGATACATATTGCACATTCAGAACATTCGTTCCAGAATGGACATGCAACTTGGATCCACATTTGCCAATAATGCAAAAATTTTTAGAACTAGTGTTGGTACACAACTATGTGCTAAATTATTTTCAAAGGTTTATGTATATTACAGAGTTTTTATTCCGCTGCCGTTATCAGAACCTACAGCACCTCGAGTAATTCTCATGCACTTCAGGGACTATGATACTGAAGAACTGACTCTTAACATAATTATAAAAGGGCAAGTTATGGCAGGTCTGGCTTTGTTAAATGACGATGATGATTTTATTATTTCTGGAGTAATCCTGGTTTGGGATATGAAAGGATTGAAGTTCAAAACAGCTACTCAGGGAACACCAACTCTTTTAAGAAAACTTGTGTTTGGTTTGCAAAGTGTACTACCTGGAAGACTGAAAGGGATTCACGCCATAAACGTCCCTAAGTTTTCTGAAGAATTTCTGAATATTATGAAAATCTTTATGTCAAAAAAGTTAAAAAATAGGGTAAGTTTACTATTTTCAAAATATCGCACCTACACATTTAATTACTGAGCTGAAACATTGCTACCTGAGTTTTACTGAAACACATGAGAACTTTCGGGTTTTGTTACGAGTTTATTATTGGCATAATGATTTAGATTATATCGTACCTATACCTCGATTTTAGCAAGTTTGGTACGTGTTCACTCACTTGTTCACTTTCTTCACTCCAGCTACCGATTTGGATACTTCCAGATACTTGAAAAGCCACACTTTCAGTTTATTTATTTTTAGTGATAAACCAACAGTATTTGGATTCTTTTTAAAATTTTGTTTTTCTTGGGATTTTAATCTAAGCTCATGCCACCTCTCCCTCACCCAAGAAATCTAAAATTCTTGTACTCTGTACCAACCAAATGATCAAATTAACTAAAAACTATAAATAATAATCGTTGATCAAGAACTGTTGATCGTAGGCCAATTATTTTAATATATGATATTGTAATTAATTGTTCTTTTTAGATACACGTTTATTCTAGCAGAAATATGGAGGAGATTTTCAATCAACTTCCAAAATCCATATTTCCTCAAGAATACGGTGGCGATGCCGGTCATTGTGAGGAATTAAGAGGTAAGTGTGAACTGAGGTAATTCATTTACTTTCAGCTGTTTTAGCTGAATGGAAGAAAAAAGTTGAAGACAATAGAAAAAAGTTATTAGACGAAGATAATATCTACTCCGACGAATCCAAGAGACTCAGCGATTCTAATAATTATGAAAGTATCTTTGGTGTAGAGGGATCATTTAGAAATTTAAATTTTGATTAAATATATATATACGTCCTGTCAACGCGTTTTGTCCGAACGATCCTTTTTGTTGCCTTGGGTTTTAAATATATATATATTGCTGTGAAACCTTTTAAATCACCTGGTCCGTTGATTCCTTCTGTTAATCGCCTCGGCTGCTCTTCTAGATAACTTCCATTCTCAATCATAAAAATTAAACAACACATTCCTACCACAAACATCAACGTTAACTCTATTTACATCAATATTCAGAATACATTAAATTTTCAAATTAAATTTGAACATAAAATTCAGTTTTAAAAAGAATTTCCGGATTAATTTTATTATCATTTTGCTGTGCATCCAAAATTAAAGTCCTTGTTGGATGCCTACTAATTAATATAACAATATAAGCAGACCGGAGTCTGAGTATAAAGGGAGCATCTACCACCCCTTTACGTTAATTAACCAGGTTTGTCTAATTGAGCTCAAAGACCTACCCAAAATTTCATCCTATTCCCGAACATCAAAACAAAATACCCTTTTACTTAAACAAGCAAATTTCATCTTAAAATTAAATTTTTATGGTTAGAAAAATTCCACTAATGTCCATTTAAAGTAAATCAATTATAAAGTCATTCAATACACACAAAAATGTCAAACAAAATAGTACAATTTACCTGAAGGTTATTGTCCTCGTAGCTTCAGTGTAATCGTCCCTTTGTAAATCACACCATTCCAACCGGATTCTATTTACAGCTTCAAGTTGTCAACGCTTTAAAATGTTCTTCATCACCATTAATTTAAAGTTGTTTCTAGGCTTTTCCGGAACTCATCTGTGTATATCTGCCTCTGGTTCAGTGGATGCAGACACATTTACGAACCATTTAGTCATTAACACCCCGAAAAATAGCAAAGAAATTCATACTTCCTTTTACCAATATTACCAATATACGCCAAAACTGCCTACTTTTGGGTATACATTTGTCGTTGTAAATTTTACTAATTGGTACCGTGATAATAAACTTTTATTACCTTGTATCTAAGTGCACTGAAGTACATTCATGTTAGCACGTAAAATAACCAACTATTTTGAGTCACTAAAATATACTAGCACACTTTAAATTATTTAATCAAACTAAAAAACTGTTTAATATCAAGTCGCGGATGCACGAGCTTTTAACGCATCGAATCGTCGAAAGTCTAAGAGTCTAAGAGAGAGAAACACATATTCCCGCCTGTATATATAGCGAATAGCCGACACGTCGCTTTGTTCCCTAAAACGGGTAATTCCAACGAATTCCTCATTCTACGTTCCCAGTCTGTAGCCTGCACGTCGATTTTATGAATTTAGTCCTCACCCCATTGAGATCTCAGAAAATTTCAACACGGCCCGCAAAGTTGTCCGAGAAAACTAATTACTTTTATACAGAAATTGTTGTTCTACCTCTGATATATGCATCCTATTTTTAACCAATCGCAACCCCTTGACGTTGCTTAAATCCCGCCCTTTACAATATGTGTCTTTGCTTGACGCATTTTCTCTTTCCTTCTAACCTGTTCGTATTGGTGCAACTTGACACTCTTCATTATCGATTATATTTTAGTCCACGCGGACTGTTATCTTGGTTTAATAACCCGTATCGCACATTCTCGTGAATATTAAGCCCGGTTTCTCCAAGATTCTTTGAAACATTAATTATTTGCCAAATTTACGCAGAATGAGCTTTTTAAAAATACGCAGGTGTTCTGTATTTCCTGCTAAAGCATCTGATCGTTTCCAATATCCTTAGAATCAACATGTTTATCCAAACAAATTAACTTGAAATTGCCTTTTAAAACACGCAGGGTGTTCAAACGTAACATTTTAAATAACCTTCCTACGATTTGACTATTATTGGGTTTTACAAGTTTTATGCTTATTATTAATAATGGTTCAATTAACTCCAATTAAAATTGATTTCCATCCTTTCATTTTTAGCGAATACAAATTATTATCCGTACGTTTTGTTTAATACCAGTTATTTAAAATAGGGTTAATTAATATAAACTTTGCACGTAATTTCCATTTGTTTAGGAATAATTAAATTATCCACTGCGCTTTTCAATACTGCTTCTTTTGATGTAAAGCGTCTTATAGATAATTTAAATTTCTTATTTTACTGAAACGACCGAGTTTATTTATGCTTCAAGGTTTTAATAAAGCGTATTATTTAATGAAATTCCTTATACACGGTAATTAAAATTATTTGATTTGATTATTTAATTTTCTACCCTGGTCTAAATATGAGTAATATATATATATATATATATATATATATATATATATATTATCGTGTAATTTGTAGGTTGATTTTAGATACATAAGGTCATAAGTCAAGCTAGGATGTATAGTAACTATCCACGAAAAAGTTAATAAGATATTTTAGACAATTAAGATAGCGCATATACAACTTAAGGTAGGAAGTTGGAATAATTTAAATGTAGTTGCAGCTTGCATTCATTTATTTAATAAGGTATAGGATACTATTTATAGAGTAAAAAACTAGAGGTTAAAAGTAACAAGGTGAAAATACCGCTTTTATTCTAATTTCATATAGTGTACGAGAATATAAAAGCGTTACATATTCGATAGCATAGTATCGATATTTTTAAGGATAAACTTGAAACCTTTCAATATAGCATGTTAAACTCAAGCTTGTTTTGGTTAGGGTAAGAAAATCAATAATTTTTAAGAATGTAAACGTACGTTACAAGCAGACAGATCAATATCACAGACTAAAATAGATTTTAATAACGAATATCAAAGACAAGGATGCAAAGGTAAATATCAGTTAGACTTCGTGATAAACACGTGAACAAAGATATTTCTATAGCCTGTAGATACATTAAGACGGGATATGTTTGTATCGATCGAAAACAGGGAGAGAAATAGAACGATGTAATTGGACGTTACAAGTATACGCGCAACAGTTTGAAAGTTAGGTAGGGCTCATATCCAACGGGGGATTTGTAAGAATGGAGCATAAGTGAGAAAGTACAATATATAGGAAAAAGTGAGAACGAATATATTTTGTTTGGTTTGGAGGGCGTGGATGTAGTTAGAATTAAAATTCGCTGGGGCTAGTTTTCGTTGAAAAGCTCAAACAGTTGGCGATTTCGAAGGTGTTCCAAGTAATTTTAGCTATTTGTACATCGTATTTCAAAAAAGCTGAAAGCCGTTGGAGGTTTACATTAAAATTGGCGACGGTTGGCGTTTTACTTAGAAATATTGTTGTTCGTTATAGTTTTACGTGCTCAACTTGGAAAACAGGGGGGAAATACATAGACCCTATATAACCACCTAAATAGAGGGTGACGCTCCCTTATTCTTACGTTCTTCGCTTACCTACGAGATTGCTTCTAGTAAATGTATTAAGTAATATTTTATATAGCTAATGGTACTTGCACATAAGTTGGTGTGGTGTGATGATAAGTCAACTTATATAAAATTTGAAAATGAATAAAAAATTCTGAGCGAAGCGTATACGAAGTATGTAAGTATAAACGACTACTTTGGGTGTTAGAATGTATAAAAATTGCTAAAAGTTGGAATTGAATGGTGGATGTAGCAATCATTGATTAGTTCTT
>JARFIW010000470.1:0-35974 GCA_036346225.1 Platerodrilus igneus | reverse complement strand
AAAACGTTCCAGGTTTCTTTAGTAAAAAGGGTAGTTTTTCGTGACTTTAGATTGAATTCAAAACTTATAAATTTTGGGATAAATGATACATATTGATACATTGATTGATTGAAGGTGTATTTAAATTTTATCAATTCAAAACTTGTAAATAATATTTCTTTTCATTATATGATATTAAACTTCGTTTATAATTCAAACAAATAGGTAATCATAAAGGGTGGAGAAGAAAAATTGATCATCGTAACGTTGTGCACTGGTGTAATAAAGAGGGCTAGCGTGGAATAATAAAAGGTAAAACGTCATTACACGAGTGGCGTTATCATATCAATATATAAATATATATATATATTGCTATGCTACGTGCCCTAACTTTGGTTCGTCATATTTATTGCTATGCTACTCTCTTTATTTAAATTGTCGCGCCCCTACTTTGGGCTATTATCTTTATTGCTATAATATTCGAAGAATTATCGTGCTCTAATTCGTGCCCTAACTTTGGTTCGATATCTTTATTTGCTATGATATTAAATTATTGTACCACCATTTTAACATTCACGATTAAATGTAATTATCTCCTCCTCCAGCTGTTTTCTTAATATAGCTATCAAACTGGTCTTTATCTTTAAACAACTCTATCTACCAATGACAAAATTCGATACGTTACCGCCTTGCGGGTTATCTCTTTCCTATTCAACTTGTGGCTCCGCCTTTCTACTATTTATATCTTTGACCTCGGCTAGCATTTATTTGCAATTATAAAATTCAGTAAATTTAGATTTTATATAATGAAACCAATATGTTCTGTACAGCTTTTGAAATTATTTGTAATACATTTATTACAAATTTCATTTATTAACAACCATTTAGTATGTACTCAAAAACCCCAAAGTCACCAAAGAAAATTTATTACCTTTAGGAACAAAGTGTAGAATATTCTAAACCTGTTTTCTTATTACTCATTCAATACGTATGCAACCTTTCTTGTTGACTTCTTCACAAACATATCATATTTAGCAAATTCAATATTAAAATAAAATAAAAATCCATATAGAAAAACAAATATCTTATAACTAAAAATCTGACCTGGTTTTATCTTTTTCACCTCGACGCTTCAAATAAAAATGATCTTCCCCAATTCTGGATTCCATTCAAATTATTACACTATGGATCAGCACCATTAAATTATGTACCCCAATTTATTTCAATTCTTAGACTTTCATCATTCTTGCCCCAGACTTAAAATTGTAGTTTGTTTCATCCCTGTACTTCAAGATTATTATTATTCTTCTTTTCCCCTTAACATTTAAATTGTATTACTGTATTTTTCTTAACATCAGAATCCTGGTCTATTTCCTTCAGACCTCGAAATGTAGTTTATTTTCCCCAGACATCAGAGCCCTATTATATCTATGTCTTAGTTTACAATAAATTCATTAAAAACGTACTTACGTTTAAACGGCAATTGTAATCTTCATATTTTCCCTTATTTTATTTTCACTTTTATACGTATTACGTACTACTCTGTTTAATGGCAATGCACTTCGGCCTTCATTGAGTTCAAAACTGACTTTCTTATCAAGGTGCTTGCTAATATAATTTCGAATTCCCACTCCATCCGTGGGTGTGATCTAGAACGCGTCGCTTGTCTCGGACCAATCAAATAATTCTATTACGAGCAGTTTCTGATGCAATGCTCCACGTTTTCCCATAATCACAACCTGCCCGCAGCTGTCTTCGATTGTCAACATGTTGTATTTTGATATATTACTTGCTTTTCTATAAACAACTGATGCAACCCGACTTTAAATTTCCATGTTTACATATGATTCACGCAATCTTTAATCATTTCTCTTATCAAATGGTTAGATCTTTGTACGCATTTGTATTAACTACCTGAAACTCTATTTCTATATCCGTATTAATTTAATCGTCTGGAACTCTTCTTCTTAATGCGTGTCTAATTACACTTTATCAAATATACGCGTGCTTCCACTGAAAAATATCCTTATTTGTTTTACCTAAATTAACTAAACTTTATCTACAGGGTATTTAATATTTACTATCTACTTAATACATTTATTTCTCATTCCTACGCCGACTATGCGTCTTCCTATGTTTACCTGCGTCGCCCAAAACTATCTCTACTCTATATACAGGGTGTTGACTACTTACTATCTACAAACTATGTCTATTTCTTAATTATCTCCTTAAATAAGTGTAGTTTTCTGCTGACTATCCTAATTACTCATTCCCGAACTATCTTTACTATAACGTGCACCCTTAAGCAACCCCTTATCACAGCAATATATATATATATATATATATATATATATATATATATTGTTTAGGATTGATTTGGTTTTGGATCGGAGATATAATAGGTGGGCATGCATTTTGAGTCGGGATTCTATTTGGATGCCAAGATACTTGATTGATTCAGAGAGGGTTGGAAGTGTACTAAATAAGTAGATTGTAGGGGCTGATTAGAGGTTGCCTTTTACTAAGAGGATTTTTATTTGGCTGGTGATAGGGGTTGTTTATTCAGTATGGGCCAGGATTCAATATGTTGGATTAGAATGCGGGCGATGTTTTCTAAGATTTTTTGTGGGTTTCCGTGGATAAGGTAGGTAAGGTCGTCGGCATAAGAAAATGTTGAGATATTAGGGATGTCTAGGTCTAGGAGGGGATTTATGGAGAGGTTTCATAATGTAGGTGAGAGGACTGACCCTTGCGGACAGCCCTGGGATAGGGACTTTGTAACGGAGAAGAAAAGTTAAGTGAAAATGCTGAGAAAATAGAAAAGTTACGTGAAAATACAGCCACGTTAGAACAAAGATTAATGGAAAGCTCCATTGCATTGAAAGAAGATTTCACTGAACAGGTAAAAACAGTCGAGAAAAAGTTGGACAGTAAATTGGTAAAAATGGAAGAAGATATGATGAGGTTGCAAGGACAAGTGATTTCACTAACAACGGGGCCACTTGAATTAGTAAACAAGTTGTAAATCAGAACATTCCAGAAATAAGAACCACTCGAAAAAGACAAATGAAAGTCTGCAAGAATTCGAAGCTGACATCGCCAGATTAGATAGATTGGCATACTCAACGGCACCAGATAGTTTCTCGAACAACTGGCTGTTCAAATATTTGTGGATGGCGTTAAAGATGGCGAAATACAGCAAGCGCTAAGACTAGCACGGCCAAAAATGTTAGATAACGGACTGGCCCATGCGCTTGAATTTGAAGCAGCTAAGCAGACATCACACAGGATAAGTCACAAAGTTCGGTCTGCCTTAAACGAACCTGGCCAATCGCAGAACAGTATAGAAGAAATAATCAACCGTGTGTTTGAAAAGCAAAAGGCGGAAAAGCTTGAAAGACAACCACCGCGGAGATGGGGCCTGCGATGCTGCAACTGCGGTGAAGTTGGTCATATACAGAGACGCTGTACTCAACCAAAAAACAACTGGTTGAGCAGCAGGAAAACTAGAGCAAGTCGACGTAAGGAGGCGAACGTCGACAGCACAACGTAGTGCCCCGGAGATTATCATCCGTTTTGTATCGTCGATGGGGAGTCTGGACACCATTTATATCGATGGTAGAATTAATGGTACGGTTGCCCGAACACTCGTGGATACGGGAGCGACAAGGACTATTGTGAGACCAGATTTGGTTAGTCGTGGAAAAGTGCTACCTGTATCGGTAAGTCTTCGAATGGCAAGTGGTAAAAAATTTTGTACTCACGGAGAGACTGCCGCAACATTGGGAATTGGAGACAAATTCATTAATCATAGGGTGTAGGTAGCTGGAATTACAGAAGAAGTGATCTTGGGAATGGATCTCATAAGAAAATATGGGTTTCATGTGAACATGAATGAAAATGTGCTACGGATAGATGATGATGAGATTCCATTTCAAGGGACGAGTAACCAGACAATGCAAGTTCGAATGATTCGTGATATGAAAATAGTCGAAAAGGGAGAAATGATAGTAATGGGACGGCCGGATGGTACGCTCCGGAAAGGACAAATATGCATGATGCAAGCAACTGAATCGGGAATGGGTCAGGAGGGATCACTGATTGGAAGAAGTTTAATGATTACGTTTCAAGTAATATTGTAACCTAAAACAGATTTGCTTTGCTCAGGCTATGCAAATTTTAACTAAAAATTAATACCATTATACTTAAATAAATTATCATTTTAGGTTATGATTAGTATAACTTTTTTGGGCTATATTTGAAGAAATTGTTAAACCTTGAGCTTACGTTTAACCAGTAGTTTTAAAATTTCCAGTATAGTTGCGAGCCTTCATATACAGATCTAAATTTCAAAAAACGCTATTAAATGTTGTATAAAAAATGACTGCTTTGATATGAAATTAGTAGGAAAGATATACTCTACTAAAGTTAAATCTGCTGCCGCTTTTTGAAAGCTTTGTTTTTTGTGAATATTTGTTGTATATTTGAAAATAAAATTATTAAACAAAAAAAATATACAGATTTATACAACGAATAAACTTAAACTAAATTGACTGTTTTATTTTGGGCAAATGCCTCCCAAAAACAAGAAAACTTAACACAATTTTTTGATGTTTTCCTAAATATTTGAGATATTAATGGTGGCCTTTGGGTAATTTTAATAGTGTTTTCTATCAGGTTTGGTCAGTAATACTACTTGTAATTTATGTAATTATGCCGCATCACATAAATATAATTTAAAACAACAAATTAAATCGTACACTAACGAACGTCCATTCGCTGCAATTTGTGTAAATATGCGACGTCACATAAAGGTATTTAAAAATGCACATGAAGTCGCACACTAACGAATCTCCATTCGCATGCAACTTATGTAATTATGCCGCATCGCATAAATGTTGTTTAAAAAACCATATAAAGTCGCACACTAAAGAACGTCCATTCGCATGCAATTTGTGTAATTATATCTCATCAAGGAAAGATAGCATGAAAATACATATGATGTCGCACACTAACGAACGCCCATTTGCATGCAATATATGTAACTATGGCGCATCAAGCAAATGTAATTTACAAAGGCATATGAGGTCACACACTAGCAAACGTCCATTCGCATGCAATTTGTTTAGTTATACCTCATTAATAAAAGGAAATTTACAAACATATGAAGTCGCACACTAATGAACATCTGTTCTGAAGCACTTTGAGTAATTATGCCGCGTCAAGAAAATAACCTGTGGAAATACATATTAAGTTGAACACTAGGGAACGCACATTTGCATGCAATTTATGTAATTCGCCGCATCACTGAAAGGTAATTTACAAAGGCATATAAAGTCGCACACAAACGAACGTCCATTCGCATGCAATATTTGCGATTATTCTGCAAGACGCAAGTCTTTTACATTAAATTTCTTCAGGAGAGTTTTCTAACATCAGGAAATTGTCTGACATTGGTACTTCTATATTGATGCCTTCGAGAGGTAATCTGCTCAAAGCGTCTGCATTACCGATCATTCTCCCCGGAGTGTATTGTAAGCATTTAATAAAATAGTCCAGCGTAACATACGGGGCGAAAGAACTTCTGAAATCGCTTTATTTGATCCAAAAATTCCCAAAAGTGGTTTGTGGTCTGTTCTTATGGTTTTACGCCTTCCATATGCATAGTCCCTATATCTGATTTTTTTCCAATGCTTCACCCGAAGGTGCTACATTGGCTAGGAAGCGAGTTTTTTTTATATGCAAAATTTGGAATTTTGCCGAACCCTTGTTGTTACAGGCAAGGTAGAGATCTTCAACGTGCATGACAACACTCACACACGGGACATCCATTTTACCACTCACTCGAACGAGGGCGTATTTTTATGAAAAATGCCCGCCTAAAATTTTTCAAGCGCACCGTGTTGGGATTTGAACCCGGAACCTTGGGCATAGTAGTCACACGCTTACCAATTACGCCACGGAGCCGCCCCATATGCATAGTTGTGTAATTTCTTCAATCCTGTAAATATGGCCAAAGCTTCACGATCTATTTGAGCCAACTTTCTTTCGGAGGAAGATAGTGTTCGTGAGTGAAATTCTGTTAGAGTTTCACTGCTATCAGCATTTGGTTGGCTAAATACGCATTCTACTCCATAAGGACTTGCATCGCGTGTAAGTATTATTTGCATTTTTTTGTAGTAATGTCCAAGTATAGGTTCACTTGAAATAATTTTTTTAAGTTTATTAAAAGCACTATCTTGTTCCGAACCACATTTGAAATCTACCTCTTTATGTAAAAGCTTGTGTAAAGGTTCTGCCAATGAGGCTTTGTCTTTTAGAAATACACAGTAAAAATTAATTAAACCCAGGAACGCTTGTAGTTCCGTTTTGTTCGTTGGGACAGGTACCTCCAAGATCGCCTTAACTTTACTGTCCGTCGGGCTTATGCCCTGGGCACTATGTTATTCCTCTTTTATTGGTGAAAGTTTATAAGATACATCGCGCAAGCGCAATAAGAAAAGCGAGTGACGCCTCTAGCGGAGGGCAGCGCGAACCCCTTTTACAGGTTTTGCGTAGCCAACCACCATGACGTCACCGATACAAAAGGTATATTGCGCAATAATTAGCAATATAAAAATTAAACAATTAAAGATAAAAGCCAATCATTTTATCAAACAAATTACTCACATAAGATATCCGGCTTTCCCCAGGTACACCTATCATCCTTCCGGGTCGATAATGAAGGTATTGCTCCGGGCTCCGGTGGTGTTGGCTGAGCATAGACATCCGGGTCATGGGCTGCTCCAGGTCATATCAGTCCTAAATGTAGTGGAACGACAGGACAGGTTAATTAGGGAAAGGCAAAGATAAGCAAGACAAGGGAATCTACATAGTAAGATAAGATACGATACCGGCACGACTACTTCACTTAAAGCTCAATGGAAAACAGCCACGATTTAGAGCGTCACCAAAACCTCTCACCACTCTTTTTCTAGTATTGGTCTACCCCTCTAGGGATACTCACACTGCGCAAGCTCACTACTATGACGTATCGGAAGCACCGCCTAGTCTATTTAAAATTCCCGCGCACCTGCGTCTTTTGAAATTATGGCGCGAAACTCCCGTACATCAAAAACTAACCTAAATAACACTGTTTAAGTGCAAATTGCACGTAACAATTGCGACAAAGCCACAAAAGAAAATCTTAAAAAAAGAAAAAGTCTGTTAGCACAGTAACAGCTTAAAATCTAAATCCTAACTACCCTATATAAAACCTAACTTAAAACCTACAAAATGTTTATATAAGGCGCCACCTGGTTTTTTCGACCGATAACACGTCTACCGAAGTACCAGGAAACGGAATAGGTAGCCCCATAGTCTTTGACTACACTAATTACCGACAGCACAAACTTGTCGGGGAGCATGAAACACTACTTAAACTAACACAGGTGCGACAAGTCGCCTAAACTATCTAAACCTATCTAACTAAAGCTAACATTGAAGTTCTTATGTGCAAACACACATGAGTGTTGCATCAAAACTATTCTTCTTTTGGCAAGAAGTGCCCAAATTTAAAAATGTTCATAGAGTGAGTCACTCTGCCCTCTAGCAAAATTTGTTACTGGTACTTTGGCTTTCTAACGATGCACATTTAAAACTTGTCCATGACATAGTTGTGAATCAACAAATTTACCAAAAGTACCACCTACTAAATCCTTATATGCTAACCTACAAATTACATTTCTATATCGGGTTAGCTTTTTCACTTAAATTCGAGAAAGATAATTCCCACGTCTGGTCATAGATACCACACGTTAGGACGATAAAAAGATAAGACAAGATCTCAAATTGATGTTAAAGATAAGAGATAAGATAATGATATTAAGCTTAAGTTGTTATCCTCAAAGGTAATAGACAAGATAACGGTATTAAGCTTTAGTTATTATTTGAGATACTAGATAAGATAACGCGATATTAAGCTAAAGTGATTATAAGAGATAGTAGGTAAAGTAACACGAAATTAAACAAAAGTTATTACTAAAGATAACCGGTAAGATAACGCGAAATAACTCGAAGTTATTCCTAACGGTAGTCGGTAAGATAACAAGTAATTAAACCAAAATTATTACTAACGGTAGTCGGTAAGATAACAATACTAAACTAAGGTTATTATTGAAGGTAATCGGTAAGATAACGATATTATAACTAAGGGTATTGTCAAAGATAACAAGTTTTATATAGGGGAAGTTCCAGACCATTTGAAGTTCGATTAAAACAACATACTTCATATTTAAAAAGTTGAAAATGCAAGGCATTGTCGCAACGAACTTCCAAATGTAGACTTACTTTAAAACAATTTAAAGAAATTAAAATTATTATGTTGTAATAATTATAAGTATTCAGATAAAATACAAAAATTTATAAACAACAAAAGAGACATTTTAATATGTTTTATTTTATTGAATAAATATTTCAAAAGCTATATATTAGTTCTCATCAATAAGATAAAATTTTTTTTTTATATGAATCTAATTATTTTCGGCAATCAAAATTTAAGTTTAAACAATGTCTATAATATTGGAATAATTGGCATGAAATGCCATAAATTGTTCAAATATGTGTCGCATATTGATTTTAAACTTATTAAAAATTTTAATTATCCCTGTGGATTTTCCCGGGGGCTCGGCGTCCCCGTGGCCCGATTTTAACTGACATCAAAACTTAAGCTCAGGACACCGAGCTGAATAGATTGATGTATCACACATTGATGTCCGACCATTAGAAAGGCCTCGGACGGACAGACGGACAGACAGACGGACGACAAATCGATTTCATAAACGAACGAAGTTCGTTGATAAGGAAGACAAAAATATTGGCCTAGTTATTACCCAAGACAATGAATAACAACAAAAGAGTGGCTCCAGTAGAGCCGTTTAAATGGGATTGACTCGTGCCCTCTAAAAAGAGAAACCCGTGAAGCAGGTCCGTTCACACGAAACAGCACGAGGGACCGGCAAAGACATTTGGGTGCATTCCTGCACCCGGCGATAATCGATATCGGTGATACTATCACCCGATATCCACACGGTATATAAGATATACACATCCACTCACACATTCACACACTCATACATACCTTCACTGCCAGAGCCCATGCACTGACAGCGGCACCGCATGACCCCACGAAAGATTCGCAGAGACGAGGTCCAGGTGTCTGTGAAAACCTCCCGCGCAACCACACGGTGACTAACAGAAATGAAAAGGCAGTAGAAATAGGAAAGGTAAAAAGAAGGAGGTTGGTTTTTTGGAATGCATTAGAGGCACTTCCAGGTAGAAAAAAGTAGAGGAAGGGCTCGCATTGAGCAATAGCGACAGAGAAAAAGGTGGATAGCAAAGCGCTACTCAACCAACCAATGTGGCCAGTAGCTCGGAATGAGGGAACATCATTCTTATGTGGCAGACGGGTGTTCCGGGACAAGAACAGGTCCACCGAAAGAAGAATAAGGCATAGCGGAGATAGCGGGTTAAGAAAAAAGTATAGTTTTTGGACAAGCGTCCAAGAGAAGGTAGAGAGTTGTCCCTATTAAACACAGCGCAGTCTGAAGAACCACCTGCGATATTAATCCGAGAAGATAAGGTATACACATTTTTAAAATTCACTAGGCTCCTAAGAGAACTAGTACGATCATTTTCCTAACGAGTACATTGACTACGATAAGAAAATCAGACAAAGGTAGACACGACAACTTAAAAGTATCATTACAGATACAAACACACAAAAACAAACTGTTTTAAGGTAATTTTCAAAACGGTAGCACCCTAAACACACAAAAATGCCCAATTATAAGCAGTTAAATACAGGTACACTGTCCCAATATGCTAAAACAACCGAGAGTTTAGTAAGGTAACAATAAAAAGCACTAGCACCTCACCACGAAGTTCAACAAAAAACAATGAAAAAAATGTTTATAAGTTATGTTGATTTAATAGAAAAAGAAAGAAACAATGATGTAGTATAATGTGGGCGACTGCAATAATTCAGAAGAAAAACACATGGAATAGACAATCCTAGTTTTAGCAACTGCGAATATGAACTATTTCTTTCAATGGCATAGATTGCGCGTGTCCTATGTGAACCCAAAGAAGAAAGCATTCACTCAACATCAGCTAAAACCAATCATAAAAATTCAATGAGTTATTGCAACCAAAGTTACGACAATTACCACACAATTAAACCATGTAAGAAAAATACTAAAAACCGAACAATATGTAGTAGGAAAAGTTCAAGGGTTAATTAAATGAAACAACAAGGTTATATTGGAGGGTGTAGAGAATGAAGTGATATATAAGTAACGGTATGGTCAAGGGAAAGTCAACCAAAAGAAAAAGATAGCTAATTTAAGGGAAGTAAAGTTAAACGTGTAAGCGATTATATACTGTATGCAGAGAGGGAATAAGTAATTAAAGTTAACTAATTGATGGTGAGAACAGAAAAATATTAGGTAAATCGTGAGGGTTTAATCATATTAAGGTACCAGGTATCCAGAATTAAATTTGGAAGGTTAAGAGAAACGACATCACGGGATAAGGCATCAGGTACTATATTTAATTTGCCAGGCCTATGCCTAACGTCAAAAGTGAATTGAGATATACGCAAGTTCCATCTTGTCAAACAACCTGCGGGCTGTTTCAAGTTATTAAGCCAAGTGAAAGTTAAGAAGATTAGGTACATTGTCAAAGAAATAACGTGACAAGCTCTTAGATATACGTAAGGTTAAACGATTTTAAAGACAATTTTAAGGCATTCAAAGAGATTCAAATCGATATGTGAAGAGATAATAGTAATAGACATTCTATAAAGCATATTTACAAATTGTAAAGCGACAAACTTACCATCAAACCTCGTCTAGACTAATAACGCTTAATGACCGGCCGCTTGGGTCTCGTTCTAGACTTACAGAGCTGGACGACCAATTCGAATGGCAAATCTCGCTTAATGGATGTTAACGTACGTCGTTGAAATATCAATAACTAAAAAATATGCAATCAGACAAAATCAAACTCGCAATATGAAAGAAAAATTCCACGACACCTATAGAAAAGGTATTCCAAATTATTGGAATGTTCTTTCAATATTGCAAAAGTTATCCAGAAGTATCGTAAATGAGTATAAATAATAAACGTTAACGGAATTTTCTTTTATTTTAGTATTCAAAGGAACAGATATAAAGAGATGCGGTTTATTACAACATTTTGAAAGGTAAAAATATGGTCTAGGTAATTTCGTTACTATATATAAGGCAAGAACCTTTATAAAACGCATTTATAGGTTATACTGTTTAAAACATACAACAGAAAAACTTTTAAAACTATATCCAAACAAGATAATATCTAAGAGAACAAAATATATCAGGGTTAGGTCAAAATAACGCTTTAAAAGACACTAAAACTTAGGTAAACAGGAAATCTATATTTAGGCAAACAATTTTGTTAATAAATAGGTAAATCACTAAGGCATTTTTTAAAACGTAACATACAAGACAGTGTGTTCAAGTTCAAAAAGATCTTCTAAAGTTAGGAAAACGAACAAAGATATTTTAATTTAATATATGTAGATAATTTTTTAATAAATGGTGTTTTAAGGCCTAAAATAAGGTAAAAGCTTATGTTATTTATATACCTACTTGCATAAAAAAAATAGGGTTAGATAATTTCCTAAAGGTCATATTTGAATCCGAAAATAAACCACTCACAACAACATAATTGAAGTTAAACAGACAGATCGCACATTCTAATTTAGAAAAACATTATATTAAAAACACATTTTAAAAACAACAGTTATATTTTCAAAATGACAGTATTCACTTTTCAATTGCCATAGCAACTAAATTTTTTGACATCTAAAAAAATTAGGCATGTCCAAAATGCGGGTATAAAATTCAAGGTTATAGATATTCGGTAATTAGTTTTAAGTGAAAAAACTATTTTTTAATTAACATTGATAATACATTAAATGTTTATAAAAAACAAAGGAAAATTCCCCGGTTCGTAACCTCCATGTTAATAAGGGCGCCATTGTTATTCCTCTATTATTGGTGAAAGTTTATAAGATACATCGCGCAAGCGCAATAAGAAAAGCGAGTGACGCCTCTAGCGGAGGGCAGCGCGAACCCCTTTTACAGGTTTCGCGTAGCCAACCACCATGACGTCACCGATACAAAAGGTATATTGCGCAATAATTAGCAATATAAAAATTAAACAATTAAAGATAAAAGCCAATCGTTTTAACAAACAAATTACTCACATAAGATATCCGGCTTTCCCCAGGTACACCTATCATCCTTCCGGGTCGATAATGAAGGTATTGCTCCGGGCTCCGGTGGTGTTGGCTGAGCATGGACATCCGGGTCATGGGCTGCTCCAGATCATATCAGTCCTAAATGTAGTGGAACGGCAGGACAGGTTAATTAGGGAAAGACAAACAAAGATAAGCAAGACAAGGGAATCTACATAGTAAGATAAAATACGATACCGGCACGACTACTTCACTTAAAGCTCAAAGGAAAACAGTCACGATTCAGAGCGTCACCAAAACCGCTCACCACTCTTTTTCTAGTATTGGTCTACCCCTCTAGGGATACGCACACTGCGCAAGCTCACTACTATGACGTATCGGAAGCACCGCCTAGTCTATTTAAAATTCCCGCGCACCTGCGTTTTTTGAAATTATGGCGCGAAACTCCCGTACATCAAAAACTAACCTAAATAACACTGTTTAAGTGCAAATTGCACGTAACAACTAATCTCGAACTCCTAAAAGGTTATTTTTTCAGCATAAAAAATGCACTTATCGTTTCTCAAATGTAACTCATCTTCACGAAATCGTGTGAGTACTGAACGTATCTTAACATCCTAATCGTGTACAGAACTTTCAACTACTAGAATGTCATCATAATAGGGCAATACCCCTGAAATTCCCGT
This sequence comes from Platerodrilus igneus, assembly GCA_036346225.1. NCBI lineage: Eukaryota > Metazoa > Arthropoda > Insecta > Coleoptera > Lycidae > Platerodrilus > Platerodrilus igneus. The sequence continues at coordinate 23,032 of JARFIW010000470.1, read as the reverse complement.
TAATCTTAGATTCATAAACCGTTGAAAAATCCGTGGTGCAACCGAAACACCGAATTGTAAACGTTTGCCCCCGAACGCCCCTCTATGGGTCATAATTGTTTGAGCATCTGCAGTAGCTTCATCTACACTTACCTGCAAGTATACCTGAGCCATTAGTTTGCAAAACATTTACCACCTGCCAATGCAGTTAATATATGTTGCGTGGCCGGTACCGGATAAGTATTAATACGTAAAGCTCGATTTATAGTGCTTCGATAATCCCTACAAATGCACACTTCGTTGTTTTTTGAAACTACAGCAATTGGAGCATTTGGGATATGCCACTGGCTCAAGCACTCCTTGTTCGACAAGTCTGTCCAGTTCTCTGTCTACTTTGTCTTTTAACGCGAAAGATACTATCCTAGCTTTTGATGCTACCGGTTTTATCGAAGGATCTACATCAAAACTTACTGGGAGGTCCATTGTATGATCCTAGCGAGGTTTCAAATACTTCCGGGTATTTGCAAAAATAATTTGGGGGATTTGTAATTTGACTTAGCATGCAATTGACAGCCCCAATGCATTAAACCAATTTTGACCTAAGAGGTTTGCTTTGTTGGCTCCGACAAGAACGCGTGGTAAAACTAAAAATATGTATGGAGGGTTTGTGTTAAGGTGGAGGTAGTCGGGAAATTCCGCGTTCGGGTGACCAAAAAGGATTTAAAGATCGAGTTAAAATTAAATAAACAAAAAATTTAAAGGTACGAGCCTTTAACAGGGTGTAATTTTGTAAGGGATGCTCTTATTTAAAATCTATTTACAGATTCGGATTCTGCGTAAAATTCTAGATTAATTTGATGTGTCGCATGGCTAAAAAGTTATAAAGACTGGCAGAAATTCCTGCTGGTAAAAAATCTTAAAATGGGGATAGGTCCCTAGGTAATGATGCCATCTGAAAAATTCCTAAAAATTCCTAAAAATCTAATATTAATTGCTACCAAACGTGATAGATTTATCTGGAAAGATGAGCTAGGAAGGCAGGAGGAAATGAGTGAGGAAATTTCTAAACTTAGTCTATGCGTTTTATTAGGTTTCTTAAAATTATCCCGCAGAAAACTTTGTAAGAGTGGTTTGATTTAAACAATTCCAGCAGATTTGAATTCCCCAGAAAATTCTAGATCAAACGTATGTACCATACTTTAAGAAAAAACGCCTCGAGTGGTGGATCGCACAAGGTGGATCTGACGTAAAAAAATGATAACATCGTTAATAAGTTTTCTCATTAAAAAGCGATTAGTGCTAATGGATTTTTAATGAGAAAACCCATTAAAAAGCGATTAGTGTTAATGGGATTTTAATGAAAACATAACTTTAATCATATGATTTTAGGAAGTAAAGACAAAGTTGCTGCGAAAAGAATGCAAGACAGTGCTGAAGATTCACTCTCAGAAGAAGAAGAGGCGAGTGGAGATGGCTCAACTTCTAACGTGGATTCTGAACCATTCACATCAACTAAAAATTCAGTTAAAAACCGATTCGCAAATATTAAAAAAACCTTGCAACCTCGATCCAACATTGACCGTGTGTTAGACGAAATGAAACGCCACCATGAATTGGATAGAAAAGCTCATGAGGACCAGTATCGTAACCTACAAGCTCATTAGATACCCAAAATAAACAAAGAGAACGTATGATCAATTTATTTAGGGATTTAAGTAATATGAAGATGAGGAAGCGTAGTTTATCGAACATCTCCAACTCAGACTGAAGAAGTATTCAAAACAAATGTATTGGAATCTTGTTTCATATTAAGTAATGATTACATAATTAGAAACTTTTTAGTGTATACAATTTTGTCAACTGTATTTAGAACAAACTAGAATTAATGGGTTTTCAATTTTTTTATTTTTAATTCTTTATTCTATATTGTCCAATATAATTCATTCTGGAATCTCTTAAATTTGAAAAATCACTGTACAATTTCGAAAATTAAAAATAAGTTTGAACTATTAAAATAATATGTATTTCATGTTGCTAAAATGTTAATTATCAATATTACAATATGTATATTGTTAGTAATTAATTATTCATAATAAAGTTTCTTGCTAGGTTGTCCCTTTTTTCACATCCACGCCTGGTTTCATGATGGTTATCCTCTGGGAATGCCTCAGTTCTTCGTTGGTCAATATAAATGTATTCGGCCCACTCATCCTTATTTAGGTTGTAACATACTGTTTTAGTACAGTCGGTTATGTAAAAATAACTCTCTATTATTTCTCAAATTGGTTTATTTTCTAGTTTAATTTTAGCGTCCCAATTATTAGGATAACGGTTTTTAGCATAAATATGTCTGCGATTTTAAACGGCTTCAAAAGCTCCGTTCTCAAGTAGCCAAAACAGGGTTCTTGGAAAATATAATCCAAAGATTTAATTAACATTCCCAAGGTACGAAGCTTTACTTGGAAGGCACTTAGCGTGTCAGATTAGTAGTATCTACTAATAGATGTCAATCAAGTAGTTAGGACCCTAATTATGTATAAAGCAGCCCGAGTGTTCTGAATAATTCTCAATTAGTTTGGGTACTTAACTAAAATTATAGGTTCGGAGTTTTCTCGTGAGGGAGATTTTGGCTATCCTAACGCAATTGTTAGTTTTATTTAACTTTTAAGATTTATGACAGGCTTAACCTTTTCGGTTTTGAGAGCTAAACTGGACTGGGTATTTTTCAATTAACTTAAAGGTATATAAGGAGTTCAGCGTGGGATGGAAGGGGTTTTTTTATTTCGATTCTTCCGACAGACGTGTTGTTGATTTTTGTACTTCTGAAAGTAAGGTGATGTGTGTTTTTTATTTTATTCTGAGTAAGTACTTTTCCAGTTACTAAAACAGAGGTTATGGTATTTTTTTAAATAATAAACTCAAGGGTTGTGTTATAAATTATGTATCCGTAATTGTTTAACTAAATTGTGCGGACGTTCTGTAAAAATACCGACGTTCAGATTAAAGCTCTGCGCTTGTACTTTAGTTGAACGCGTTGAAATTTTAATTCCTGAGTACTTATTTCGGCAGACAGCGAGTTTTCATCAGGGTACACCGCTTCATTGTTATTTCGACAGTAGCATGGGGGCTCACGCAATAGCTTAGCAATGACACCTACCTGATTACGCAATTTTCAGGTCGGATATAGTAGTAAAGGACTCCCGTAGTGATAATCTTTGTGTGTACTTGAACGAGTTCTGTTACAGTAATAGTTGACCGGTGAAAAGGTCGTTTCTGTCCCGTTAATTGGAGACACCCTTGTTAACTTAGAGCGTGGGTCACAGTAGGTAACTTTATTAGAATACTGTATATATAATTAATTATTATATTGGGGTGTTTGAGCCCGAAATTGGTTCTTATATCCTTAAAAAGTAGACTAGTCCTAAGGAATTTAGACATTAATTTGGTTTAGTCCTTTAGTGTTTAGCTAGCCGGGAACTATAAAGCTGCACAGTAGTGCAGTGTTAAAATTTTCTGCGTGCGTATTTGTGACAATCTTTTCCCATTCTCAAGAACAAAGTGCAACGAGTGATAATACCTTGATAAGGTCCGTAAGTCTTCCCCTCCCTTACGGTAGCGCCCTATTGTATATAACGGCAAATATTGTATATATTTTGTACTCATATGTCATTAGGTTAAGGTTTAATTAGTTGTACAGTTAATAAAACAATCTAAATTTCCATCTTAGTGTGTTGTAGCTTAATGAACCTCACCCTCTCACCGACTGTAGCAAGCTTGCGAGGCAATGTTCCGAAACGTTTGGGTACTTTAGATGTAGGGGGTCATGCCCTATTATTTTATTGGTAATTTGATACCCTCACGAGGCAGGTTTGTATATTAGTTACAAGGTAACAAAAATTGTGTAGAACACAAGCTGCTGTTGTTATTTCAATGGCTTTACTTATTGAATAAGTATTGATAAAAATTAATCTTCTCCACCGGCTTTTGACAAGACCAAATATATTTTCTACTGCTACTCTGGCACGACTAAGACAATAGTTATGGTGTTTTTCCTCGCTACTCAAATTTACATTTCTTCGGTAGGGTGTCGTAAGCCATGTTCGGATAGGAAAAACGCTGTCACCGATGAGGTGATAATTTGAGCATCGAAAGTAGTAATTGGGCCCGTGTCTACTGATATTTTTAACAAAGCCGGAATTGGAAAACACCTGATAAAATACAACTACAGAAGCTGGACACGACGTTCTCAGCGTAGTTGAAAGAGCCATACAACTCTAAGAGTTTTTGGCTTGTTGATGTTTTGTTTCTTGAATTTCTTGAATTACTGTCGTGTTTCTGACAAGTTGATGTTCTTATATAAATATTATGTTGGACTGGATTCCAAAAGCCTGCTCCTGGAATCCTCTTGATTTTCTGCAGTGGGCAGTTTTCCGGATCTTCCCCTTCGTTGTCCTCCAACTACACAGTATTCCGGATCCTGGGTCCACTGGCCTGTGGTTTTCGACTGACAGGACTGGCTACTCGCCACAGGCCGCTCCATCGTCAAGTAGCTCGTCTAAACAGGACTAACGGATGTGCATCCCCGACGACTTCACTTGTGTATCCATTCCTCGGCACCCCGCATAGCTGGGGAACTCCCTCAGGACGTCACCGTTCCGCTGCCCACCTTTGATCGCCCGAAGGCGGTGGTCGGAATACGTGAGCTGCTGCCTCGTCGGCGGCTGGGCAACGACTCCTGATAAAATAAAAAACATGTATTATTTAAACAAGTTTAATATCATACTCTAGAGTCATGTGCAGCTCCTGGGAATCCGATAAACACATATGTGAAGATTTTGTCTGCAGTTCAAATTCCCAATAAGTTTATTGAGTGTCCAAGTTATCTGTCTATGAACTATCATGTTGTACAGTAGGTACCTTCAGTTCGATGTGGCAGCCATCTATGGCACCTATAGTACCTTTTGTTATCAGTAGAAATGGTAATCTTTTTTGCATGTACTAACCTGGATATTTATCGAATCCATTCGCAGCATGTGTAAATTCAGTATCTGTACTTGGCCAAAATATGTACATTGTTTTAAGTCCAACGACAATATATAAACAAGCATTTACAATGTGAAATACAGTACTTGCAGTTACTTTAAATGTGTATTCAATACATTGCAAAGTATCTTCTTGTGCCAAGAACCATAAAAATATTAAAACATCTGTTTTAGGTGCGATAGGAACATTTCCACCTCTAAATTTTTTGTTCAGCAACTGATATGTATCATTTTTCATTAGAACAGTAAATAGTTCATAGTAAGTCTCCTTTCTCATACGAAAAAATCGATAAAATAAGATTTCATTATATTTCTCTAACCAGTCATTATTCTTATTTCCATATGACAACACTGAGAAAAATGTTTATTGCTGGTAAATATAAATTTATAGCTTGCAAATAAAAAGTTTAGCTAAATATGGGACAGCGACACAGTTTATTAAGGTTTAATAAACCCAGTTTTCTAACACAAGACTATTTATGGCAATTACTCAATATCCTAATAAAATTAAGTACTGCTGCTAAATAGACAGTGGTTAATTACAGATATTAATCAACTATTAGCTACAAATACAGTAGCTCATAGATCAGAATTATACATTTTATTTATGGTAGGTAAGCAGGTAGCAGTTACTACTCAAATGATGTATTACAGACAGTTATTCAAAGTATTAGTAGGCAATACATTGTATCCTGTTCTCAATATATTTTTTCATTATTACAAATACCTGACATATTTGAATACAATAACTATTTATTCATACCAAATACACAATCCATTTACGCATACACCCACTTTAGCAAACACTAATATATAATATATTACTCCTGAATGAACCTATTCATTATTACAAATATGAGTATATTTGTAATGAAATTACTATTTTATTTATACCAAATACACAGTTTATTCAGGATAGTTCACTGGTTAGTAACTACAGTATATAATAATGCTAATGCTAACTATAACTCTTATTTGTGGGTAATATACTGTATAATACTCCTTAATACATTAGTCATATGTGGCAGGTATAGGGTATATTTGGGATTAGTAAATAATTTATTACAGATTATAAAAAAAGGTAAACTTTGTTAATTCAATTAATTTTTATTCATTTATGTATAGGTACATAAAACTGTAAACATAATTGTAATTCATACAAGATGAGAGCATGTACCTACCAAACCATATAATTATGACAATTTTTCCTTTTACATTAATTTCTTGTATACTTATACAAGCATATAGAATGTATTTCACACACATTATATGGTTTGGTCTATACCACACCCTAATAATAAACTGATGTATACAATAAAAAAATAGCTAATAAGCATCTACATAAAATCAGACAAAATTGACATCAAATAAATCAAAATTATAAGTTAATGAGTACAAAAGAAGAAAACATAAAATTATGTACATGATACCAGAACTTACATATAAGTGTAAATAAAAGTAAAAATTAAACCGTACGATTGCGAGTACAGAAGTAACTAAACCTGCGAATGCAATTAATCGTTTATTATACATAGAAATGTTAAATATAAACTGCTTCTGTAAAAATGCCTTTAGTGCACAAACAAGCATATGGTCCTTTAATGGGTGTGGTATATTTTGATTAATTAATAAAACATTGCAATATAGTTCTTATCTAATACAGCTGAAATAATAAGATTTTGAGCAAAAACCACGTCACATCCAGAATGCATTTCTTACATTTGTAACTAGAGCTAACTTCAAAAGCATACAAATGTTCGTTAAACAATAATGTTTGATATTCTTCATAAACAAAACAAACTTCTTCCTGATCATTTATGATTATGTTAATAATTGCACCAAAAACTGGTAATTTATGTTTTTCAACATGAATAATATCACCAATTCTATAGCGATAGTTGTTTATCTCAATTGTTTTACAAAATACTGCCTCACAGTCAAAGTTTTCAAAAGATCCACTTGAAATGGGGCAAATATTGTCAAAATCTGGCAAAACAGAACAAATTAAAACACAGTCGTGTTTCTCATGCACAATATTATTCTTAAAACCTTTCTCTGCAGCCAGTCGAAATGCAAGTTTTAATTGATGTTTAATACCTAAACTGTGGGTAATATTTACTCGTGATGAAATAACGTTAGCACTTAATTTTGATTCTCTGTGTTTTGATTCGTACCTTAAACTGGATAAGTGTTTTAATGGACCAACTTTTCTCATTATAGCGGGATAATGTACTAAATTATGATACTTTGGTCGTAATGGCAAATTAAACAAAGTTTTATATAAATTGTGATGCTTTTCAACCAAATCTTGTAGTGAATTGCAAGTATAAATTGTCACTACATCGGAAAGTACAATATCTAAAATCTTTCGAAGCAAAATGTAAAGTTCCCATAATTTATTTCCATTGGGAACAATTGATCCTAACAATATCCCAGCATATAAAATGAAACATTTCATTTCTGCACAGGACATCTTCAATTTCTCTTTTTTAATATTATCCAAGTCAATTATTGGTGACTTGTTGGTTTCTTTTCCATAATTGAAGTATTTAATTTTAACATTAAGATTATTGATTGAAAATAACTTATCAACTACAATGAATTGATATAATATTTCAACTATATCATATACGGCCACTCCCTCAAAAATATCATGTGATATATCAACAGCAAAATTCTCAGTCACATGAAACGAATTAATCTGATTAAAAACACATTTCTCCTTTATTCCGGTTTGACCAACATCATGTAATTTTACGTCAGCCTCATAGTTTTCAAAGTTACGTATAGTTGCGTTATTTTGAACAACCTGTTTTTCCATTTCAACCCGACTACAATTACAAAATCTACAATAATGATTAGCACGGAAGCTTTGAACAAATCCCAACATAGTATTTAATCCAAGATTATCTCCTAGAAACAATGCAAGACAAAAATATATTTTATAAGATGTATCTGCAATGGTAATCGTTACACCATTGGTCTCTAAATCATTGCAGTCTTCAATCAATTTTAAAAAACCACCTTTGCACCAAAATCCTTTAAATCAACACTATGGAACAAAATTGTTAGAAATATATTTTGTAACTGCGACCTGTACTTATCTGGTATACATGGCAGTGAAAAATAAACGGCTCCTAATTTATGGATGCCTGCATGGGACCCTAAAGGATTACCACATTCATATTCATCAAAGTAAACAAATAATGGTAGAACGATTGCTTTTTTACTCAAATGTTTTATTTTATTTTTCCAAAATTCAGTTTGAGCTATATTTGTTATGTGCATTTCCTCATTTAATTGCTCAGAGTATTTTAAAATTTCAGACAATACATTTGGCAGACATAAAAAAGCTATTAAAACCTTACTAATTGATATGTGCTGTGCCTTATACGTTTGAGGGAGAGCTACATTATCTCTAACATTATCATATCTTTGCCCCACAACATATTCAACAGGGGGAATATAAAGTTCTAGTTTTTCCAAATAGGTAAATCTCCTATATTCAGTATTAAATTGTTGAAATACATGCTGAATTTCATAAAAAGAATTATTTAAATGATCTGAATCCTCTTGGTTAATTTTGTATTTAGTAATAAATTTAGACATTAACAAAGAAAAAATATTCAGCTGTCTTTTTAGCAAATCATCCATGTTTTCAATTATAAATTGTACATGTTTTCTGGTCAATGAACCATCTGCATACAAACTAGTAATGAACAACAGTGCATTATTCTGTATCTCATTTTTAAATTCTAAAAAATTATCAAAATTATCAATAATGTTATTGCGTGTATCAGTAATTTCATCAATTAAACTAGAACATTCCAAGGATGCTCCATTTTCACTATTTTCCAATTCAAAAAAATCTACATTGGAAAAGTTGTCTTCAGTATCAATTTTCTTTACTACCGACTGTGCTGTTTGAGTGGAACTATTAGAATGTTTTTTATTTAAATGTCTCTTAAAGGAATTGATAGAATTAAAATCTCTAAAACACCGAATTTCATTACAACTAAATTTACTATTGTCTATAAATCCATGAATTAACCTCAAGTGGATAATCAGGGACTTGGTATTCGAAAATAGATTTTTACAAACACTACAGGAAGGCATTTTTACATTTAAAGCAATATTAGAGCCAAAATATAATTAGAACAAATAAGTATTGAAAGTTGTTAGTTGTAAAAAGTATACACTTTTTATGAAACAAAAAATTCGTATTGTAGTAAACATAAAATAAAATTACTTACGCTAGTTTACTCAAATGAAAATTTATGTCGGAAATAACACATGCGGTGCTTCCTACTTTACTAGTAACATTCGTTTTAAAAACAAGTTCTTGAATAAGGTACCACACGTGCTTTGATTCGCCAGGGTACTCTAAGTTAAGAGCATGAAATACCTTATAAAGAAGTTCTAAACAACGTATAGCACTATCACATTTGTAAGTAACGTCATTAATAAAAATGTAAAACGCTTTCACATCAGCATTTTCGTCCCCTACAATGGCTCCAAATGGTTGCAGAGGCAAATCATACGACTGTAGTTTCTGCTTCCTTCTTTCAAGTACACCAGTTATTTCAGCAAAATCCTACAAACAATAAACACATCTTACAAATAAGTTCTAATACTTTATCTAAATCTAATTTTATAATCTTGTCACTTGTCAATTAAAATTATAGAATGATGGTGTTGGCTTTAATTTCATGCATATGGTATAGCTGCTGGTTGTAGGCAGCACAAATATTATGACAATTCACAAATAAAAAACCCCCATACCCTAGTAATAGTAAACTGTTCTACGCTCAGAGAAAATTTTATGAAAAAATGACACTATGTTTTTATCGTATCATTGACTATTATACGTTCATTTGGTTGAATTTTTATTGATAATTATGAATCTCATAATACGTTAGTTACGCCATAATGCGTTAGTTACGACTTCATAATACGTGTAGTTACAAAGCGATATACTACCTCTGATCAACAATTTAAAAAAAAAACGACTTAATTAACATATATACTTCAAAATCTCGACAGTTTACAATATAAACGTTAAGAGTTTAACAATTTTGAAGTTTGAAAGTTGTCAATGATACGACAAAGCTATGAATGCAACTCCATTATTAGCAATTTAAACCCATCTTGGACGTTGGCAGGTGACTCGGCTCTCGCTTCGTCACCTAGCAACGTCCTCAATAATTATAAATGACATAATAATCTTGTTACATAAATAGCTATAAACCCATTGTTTTTGTATCATGTTTAAAACAAAAACAACAAAACGTTTTAAACAACACTTTTGTTTTAAACAGTCTTTAAAACACTTAGTTTTCGACATTTTGTTTAATACACACAACCCTAGATCTGAAGTTGTTCATACTGCAAGAATATCAACATAAGAGTGCATACAGAGTGTATCGAAAAATACATGCGTCAAAAACTAAGTTAGATGGCAAGATATGAAATAATGTGACACCTTAACAGGTAGATACAATGCCCATAAAGCGACGTCATGCAGTACCGAGAAAGCTTCTGGACTAGTTCTATATTAGCATCAAGAGTTTACAATGAAAAAGGAAATATTTAAAGATGGGTATGACTATAAAATAAATTCCAATTTATGCTGTTTATTAAATGTACCCTAACCCAACCAAACAACTTCCTGATACATTTGTTTTTCAAAATCTGTACTTGCCATTTAATATAGTCAATAATCAATCACATAAAATTTAAATATTACCTTAACCTTCAAAATAAAGCTTTCCTGTACTTCTGATCTTGACGGTCTCCAAATTCCATGCTTTTTAGAATTTTTAACTGTAACGGGTGAGAATAAAAATGGTAGCAATAATAGCGCCTTGGAAGAAATATCTTAAAAATAATATACGTTAAAATATTTACATATAGAACTATCACTTATTTTACCCTTCATGCCATCATCTTTCATAATTAAGTTTCTTTCTCGTCCTTCTAAAATTATGGCTTGAGCAATGTTAGGCCACTCCTTATAAATGATATCGATTTTATCTTCATTTTCTTTATTAAAATCAGATTCTACCTAAAAAGAATAAACATAATGTAAACAGAAATATTGTTCTGTTAAAAATGTCATATTCCAGAATTAAAGCTTATTGTTACGCTTAACTCAATTTATGAACCGAACAAACCTACCTATGCACATATAGAGACGAATCGATATGAGTAAATACGAGTACATACTCAATACTTTTCCTTCGATACCAAGTACTTTTGGTATCAATACTTTATGACCGAGTACTGAGTAGGTATCGGTAAAAAGTACTTGTATCGGTACTCATTTGTGCATATGGGGTTAGCGCATGGTAGTATCATGCCTAATAATTTTTGGTGTGAAAAAATAATAAGCTTATGCACCATTCACCTTAATTACAAAATGGGTCTGCCAAAGTCTAGTGTATGGTTATATTTCGATAATCAAGATAACATAAATGCTAGATGCAAGAAATGTTTTAAACCCGTGTGATACTGTGGCAATATACGTCTAACCTGCACAAACACATGAAAACCCATCCTGATTATATTCCACGTTCATACTTTCATGCACGTTTCACAAACAATTAAGTATAACAATTTTAATTATTGATTAATGCAACCTAATAAAGTGAAATTAATGTAATGCATTTAATTTCATAAATATGTTTGTGAAACGTGCTTGAAAAAAGGTCATTGTGTGCATAAACCTTTATTTCTACATTCAAAATTTAACGATACAAGTAGGTATCAATACTTTTCATTCAATAGAGAGTATATATCAATACTTTCTTTTGATACCACTACCGAGTAAAAGTATCATACCAACACGGTATCGATTTGTCCCTATGCACATATTCAATTGTCTTTTATAGGTTAGTTAAAATCATTAGCTTACCAATTCTATTCCATAGTATAATCTTAAGCAAGGGAATTCATTATAAAGTTCTTCCAATTCGTAATGTTTGTAATTATTCTTCCTCAATACAAATGTTTCCTCCCAAGCGAGTAAAATTTTTTTTCATATGATTCGAGTGCAATTTTCAAGAAATTTAGTTTATTGTCATCTGCCTCAATCGGAATTGAAATCTGTGATGATTCTTGGGGGCTGCTACTATCGTCTCTATTTGCATTTGCTAATCGTAACGCAGCTTTCAAGTTTATATAGCGCGACCACAATTTACCCCGAGCAGGTTGTCGCCGAAGTCCGTGTTTTGGCGAACTGAATGGTATATAATATGTTTATGCACTTTCCCCAGGAACTGGATTTTATTCTAAAAATGAAATTATGTCAATAAAAAGTTTCTCAAAAGAATTATACGTAATTACTCCAATTTAGACTGGCAAAGCGTGCTTCCATTTACAAGCGATCCAACAACAATCTTAGCAATTTTACTCCTTAAGCAGCTATTTAGTTTTTTTCGGTTGGCCAAAATCACCTGCCCTTCGGCAGTTTTATTGAACAGCTCTTCAAGGTTCTAATTAAAGATTGAATATAAAAAAATACTATTAAATAAAAATTAAACCTTGTCTGAGATATTTCCCCCTATAGTCAGTAAAGTTTTGTGTTGCTGATAAAGTATCAGTTCCTAAGGGTAATACTTGAACCTTAAACGCTTTTCTTAGTTCATCATCTGGTTCTATAATCATGCAAGTATCATCGAATGAGAAATTGTTCCCAAGGTATCAAAATCAGACGCTGTTTCAAAGTTCTAAAATGAAAAAATTATAATGTGCATGCATGAAAAGCTATCTAATGTGGTAGAATACATTAGCTGAAAGCTGATGCTTGGAATTATTCAAATATTCTGTATATTTCTTTTTAAAAATAAGTCTAGGTCCGCTGAGAGCAAATAAAAGCTGAATTGTTTCTGAATCCAAGAGCTCAAAACTTTCATCATCAATCCCTTGCTCTAAAAAAAAAAATAAAATAAAAAGCAATAAAGCATGCAAATACTATTTAAGCATCAGTAGGCCATCATTGTTCAAACTTATTCAGGGGTAAACATAACTTGTATTGTACTTACTTGAAAAGTTTTCAATATAGGGCTGGAACCCCCAATGCTTTAGTAACGATGTGTACGCGAATTCCATAATTTATATTGGTAAATTAAACATAAATGCATATAATAAAAGCTTTATTTAACATACAAGAATGTAAGAAGGAAATGCACCGTGAACCAAACCAAAACGTACGAGGGTCATTATACGCTTTTAGCATTGCCGTGTGACATTTTGTGGCGCGCGCATATCAGTTCCGAGTCCCGAAGAATAACGATTCTCCATGAATATCAAAGTAAATAATAAATTTATTTGTGATGATATACCATGCATTTGGAGTAAGAACACAGACATATATTCTACTAACCTTGTTTAATTATGCCTAATATCCTTGTGTATTGGAAGTATTTAATAATTTCAGTGTATTAATGGGTAATAAATGCATATTACCCTTTACTAACTGAGTAATTGCTATAAGAAACTTATTCCAAGAAACTGCGTTTATTTGGCATTAACACTTAAGAAGTTTGCAGGTAATAAAATATATATTAATGGTTATTAAACTCAACTTAGATATACAGTTTATTTAAACCATTTTTCTCAGTGAAACCATAATAAGTGTTTCTTAATTTTGTCACAATTTTCAAATAATTAAAATTTGCTTTCTTTTTTTCTGATAACAGTTGATTAATTGTTTCTACACTGCTAGTATTAAAAAGTTCATCATATATTAGTGCTAGTACCATATCCATTTTGCAAATGTTAGGTTATGTTTTCAAAACCAAACAAATAAATAGTAGAATTCTAGATAAACTTAACGTTTTCGCGGTGCCGCACAAAAATACAAGTTTCTTACGTAGTCGGGGGATACTTCAACATACCATACTCGAACAATTCAAGTATGTCGCGAAAAATCGATTCATGTTTCACTTGTGGTAACAAAATCATATTCACAATCAGATATATTAGCTCGTAGCTCGCATACTTCGAGCATTTTGATAATAACACATAAAGACCTTACTGTAGGATTTATTTAGTTTTCTTGTACACTACTAGGTATAACATGGACAAATTTTACAGTGAGATTAGGTCCTCCATTTTCGACTCTTTCTCTCAATGACTTTCTACACTTAGCATTTAATTCTTTTTGATAAAGTGTTTCACATTTTTTCAAAAATACATGTTTAAAATCGGAATAGGATTTTAAGAGCATTCTGTTTTCAAGAACATTATAAACCTGATGTCCTATCCATTGTAACACATAGTGGACGAGGTTTACTTACATTATCTTTCTGAACACCAAGTCTTCTTATCTTTTGAGACGACGTCAAATTTATATTATTTCTAGTTGCTTGAAAAATGTTGTTGACTACTACAAGTCTGGTCTTTCATCCTGATTTTCCGGTAAGCCATAAATAATTAAATTGTTTCACGTTTAATTCGTTCTTGTGCTTCTCAGACAACCGCTTCAAATGATTCAGGAGACAACTGTGAATGTTGAAAAGATCGCGTTTCCAAATTTTTCAATCTAGTTAGTACAGAATTCAGCATCCTTTTCAATTCTGTTAATTGATCAACGGTGTTGTTACACACCTTACGAAAGATCTTAACTCCCTTAGTTCGTTGACGTATAATACGTTTGGCATCATAACAAATAGGTTAGAAATTGATGAATGCCAGAAACATAAATTATTCAACGCATGCGTATTGAAATGCAATTCTTTCGTGTGTTAACACTCGTGTATTTACATACGCAAGAAAATCAACTGAAATATTTTAGTACGAAATTCGCAAATTCCCTTAAAGGAAAATATTGGGGACCACCATAAACGTAAACACGCTCAAGGTTGCTAAGAATCATAAATTCAAGCAAAGAACATTTGTATTAATAACTGATCTTTAGTTAATTACGCTCGACAATTGTCTAATAATACGGCACGTGATGAATCCCCACACAAGAGGTTCATTCGCATGCATTTTATGTAATTATACCACATCAAACAAAAGCAATTTAAAAGACATTTTCGGTCGCATACTAACGAACGTCCATTTGCATGCAATTTGTGTAATTATACCACATCAAACAAAAGTAATTTAATAAGACATTTTCGGTCGCATACTAACGAACGTCCAGTCGCATGTAATTTGTGTGATTTTACCACACCATATAAAAGTAGTTTACAAGTACATTTTCGGTCGCATACTAACGAACGTCCATTCGCATGCAATTTGTGTAATTATACCGCATCGCGAAAAAGTTATTTACAAGAGCATTTTCGATTGCATACTAATGAACGTCCATTTGTATGCAATTTGTGTAAGTATACCGCATCGCAGAAAAGTCATTTACAAAAGCATTTTCTATCGCATACTATCGAACGTCCATTCGCATGCAATTTGTGTGATTTTACCACACCATATAAAAGATATTTACAAACACATTGTCGGTCGCATACTAACGAACGTCCATTCGCATGCAATTTGTGTAATTATACCGCATCGCGAAAAAGTTGTTTACAAGTACATTTTCGGTCGCATACTAACGAACGTCCGTTCACATGTAATTTGTGTGATTTTACCACGCCATATAAAAGTAGTTTACAAGTACATTGTCGGTCGCATACTAACGAACGTCCATTCGCATGCAATTTGTGTAATTATACCGCATCGCAGAAAAGTCATTTACAAGAGCATTTTCTATCGCATACTAACGAACGTCCATTCGCATGCAATTTGTGTGCTTTTACCACACCATATAAAAGATATTTACAAACACATTGTCGGTCGCATACTAACGAACATCCATTCGCATGTAATTTGTGTAATTATACCGCATTGCAAAAAAGGTATTTACAAGAACATTTTCGGTCGCATACTAACGAACGTCCATTCGCGTGCAATTTGTGTGATTTTACCACACCATATAAGAGTAATTTACAAACACACTGTCGGTTGCATACTAACGAACGTCTATTCGCATGTAATTTGTGTAATTTTACCACACCATATAAAAGTAGTTTACAAATACATTGTCGGTCGCATACTAACGAGCGTCCATTTGCATGCAATTTGTGTAATTATACCGCATCGCAAAAAATTCATTTACAAGAACATTTTCGATCGCATACTAACGAACGTCCATTCGCATGCAATTTGTGTGATTTTACCACACCATATAAAAGATATTTACAAACACATTGCCGGTCGCATACTAACGAACATCCATTCGCATGTAATTTGTGTAATTATACTGGATCGCAAAGAAGTCATTTACAAGAACACTTGCGGTTGCATACTAATGAACGTCCATTCGCATGCAATTTGTGTGATTTTAGCACACCATATAAAAGTAATTTTTGAACACATTGTCGGTTGCATACTAACGAACGTCCATTCGCATGCAATTTGTGTAATTATACCGCATCGCGAAAAAGTCGTTTACAAGTACATTTTCGGTCGCATACTAACGAACGTCCATTCGCATGTAATTTGTGTGATTTTACCACACCATATAGAAGTAGTTTACAAATACATTTTTGGTCGCATACTAAGTAACGCCCATTTGCATGCAGTTTGAGTGACTATACCACATTACAGAAACTAATTTACAAACAGATTTTCGGTCGTCTGCAAATGAATGTACATGCATTTTCAACTTGTGCGATTATTCCACATTATATAAAAGTAATTTACAAATACATTTGAGGTTGCATACTGATGAACATCCATTCGCATAGAATTTTTTGTGATTATACCACATCACAAA
Organism: Platerodrilus igneus; assembly: GCA_036346225.1. Taxonomy (NCBI): domain Eukaryota; kingdom Metazoa; phylum Arthropoda; class Insecta; order Coleoptera; family Lycidae; genus Platerodrilus; species Platerodrilus igneus. The sequence goes on along the minus strand of JARFIW010000470.1, from coordinate 6,229 downwards.
AAAGCAATTTACAAACACATTTTCGGTCGCATACTAACGAACGTCCTTTCGTATGCAATTTGTGCGATTTTACAACATCCAAAAGTATTATTTACGAGTACATTTATACGGTTATACCAATGAACGTTCATTCGCATACAATTTGTGTTGCTATTCCGCATAAAAAAGCTAGTCTAAAGGTCTATTTGTTATCACATACTAAAAAACATTCATTTGTTTGCTTAATCTGGATTGCAAAATTACTTCTGTAGTCTCGTATTAATCAACATCCCAAATGTTTGGAATATGTGATTATTTTGCATCAGAGAAAGATAATTAAAAATAAGTGTGCGGTCCCATAGTAACTAACGTTCATTTGCATGTTGTGTATGTAATAATGCTTCAACAGAAAATACCTTTATACGATTATATATTAACTCTTCATTACCGGCACTGTCGGTTTTTCCCTGTCAGACTGCTTTTTTTTAAATTTTTGTGCATAAAATTATGACGGATGTCTCTTACTTTTATAAAATAGGCTCTGTTAAATGATACTCTTAAATGTTAGGTATAGTTTCGGAATAGTGTGTGTTTGTCCCAAGAATTAACGCTAAACCCTTGAAGTGCCCATATATATGAATGCAGGATGTATCGATAGACGTGTACTTCTTTAAGAATTCGATAGTTATTCTCCATACTTCTTCAACAAATTAGTGTCGCTTTAAATTAGTTTCGCAGTGACCGTTGAAAATGGAGGTAGTGAGACTAGGAAAACTACCATTAGCAATGACGTATTCGTATGCAAAACAAACTGAACGTTCATGTAATTATGTATCGAGGTGGTTGCTAACGAAAAGTTTGATATTGAGGATTGTAATTAAGATATCAATCACATGGACGATTATGCAGCAAAAGAGCATATTTCTTTGGAAAGAGAATAGATGCAGATGATTTAACATCTAACGACGTTCTGTTGAACGTTATAATTTGACAATCTAGAGTGTAAACATGCGTTAGATGCCAAAACGAACCGCAGGATAAAGAAAAAGCTACTCACGAAGCTATCGGGAACAATTGGCAACGCATTGCACAATATACATATTCTAGATAGTTGGCAATTATTTTTTCATGACAGTGTAATATACAAATATTAAAATGAGGTAATTTTTTCCAAATCATACTAGAAAACGGGATATAAAACAACGTATTATTGAACCAAAGGTCTTTATTGGTTTATTGTAGTTAGCCGGTGTAAATCACCGAATGGATCTATGGAGAATAGATGAAACTGTTGCAATGTTTAGGTTAGTGAATAGGGCCAACAGTTTTTACTTCTTAATTCAAATGTTACAATTTGATATTTCTGATACTGAAGCAGCCGAAACAAAAGAAACATAAATTTACCTACAGTACCGTTATTATGTGTTAAATGAGACACTTTTCTGTCGCTTTATTATGGTTATTTTTTTGGAATTACTATTACACCATATAAATGGGTACCAATCGTTCCTCAAATTTCAAAGATGGTTTCTCATATATTTATGTAATTTAAAATATTTTTTATCTTTTTCTTAATGCCTTATGATACCCTTGTAGTTTGGACAAGTTGAGACACTTGTTTATTAACGTATTTGGTTCATGTTAGACAAAAGATATCAAAACATAGAACACAAAGTATATTTTTAGAGAAATGTAAGAACACTGTTACATACTAAATTCCTCAAAAGGTAAATATTGTGTGTACTCTACCTTATAGGCGGCAGAGCCTCGATAGATTATAAGGGGTTCCTGATTAACGTTTAAGCCCAGGGTAAAAAGGATGTTAAATGGCTTTGAGAGAAAAATGTCCCTCTAATGAGATCTTCCAGCCAGCTAAGCTTCTTCAACTTAGAGCAGAGCTATGAGCTAAGGTCGTAGGATGGTATACGAAAAAAAGAGATTTTATTGGACGCCATCGTATCTTGATGAATGTTATAAAGAGAAACTATCCAAAGATCAGATACGGAAATCTTCGAAAAAAAATCCTTAAGACGAGCAACATATAAAAAAAATTACACTTACTTTTGACTCTGCAATCTGGAATGGTAACGACTTCCTCGTACAACCTGAAAATTTAATCACTTCTAAATAATTTTAGACTAGGGTTACGTTAGAGCCTAGTCAATTTATCACAAAAAATTAAAGTAAAGAAATAGCAAATAGCGAAAATTATGCTTCAAAAAAATTTAAACCAGCACCAATAATATATCTCTTCTCTGTACTAAAAATTTATAAATGTGGTTGGTTGCTTCTATGGAATAATTACTGCTGACTTCAATGAAAGAAAGTTTTACGACAACTTATTATTTTTTTTATTAATTTAAAAAAATATATATACATCGCTAGTACAAAGTTATCTGTACGGAGATTCTCGAAATAATTACTTTATTAAGATCTAGCATTAATCTCTGAATACTTATAGGATATTTATAATTGAATAATTTACGTTAATTCTCTATAAGAAATATATGGTTTTCATTTTTATATTACAATTTAATTATTATACTTGAATAGGATCCTGTTCGAGTTTACAAGAATTAAGTTAAATGCTCAGCTTTTTTTTAAGATTATAGAACGATATTTCTAACTGATATAATTGAAAGAATCAAAGGTCAACGAACACTTATTGTCTGTATTAAGCTGTACTTCAGGTGTACTGTCAAAATATGTTATACACTATAATGTGGCAAACAAATATCAACCTATCACATGTTTAGTTATGCGAACATTTTAGTATAACCTTGTAACTACAAAATTATTTTATAGAAATGCCTTGTAAATAATGAGAACATTTATGCACTATTCGATTATTAAATTTTGAATAAAATTATAGGTGTATTAATTTAAATGACCATAAAACTTTCACAAAAATTTCGTGTATTAAATTTAAGTAAACATATATAGAATTTTCAAAAATTATTTGTACATCGTAAATGATTGTTTCTTGAAATGGATATAGCTATAAAATTGAGGATGACTCACCGCTAAATATCTGCTAGGTAACCAAATTCTTTAAACATCTACGTACTTACAATGATAGGTGCGCGCAGCTGATACATGTGTCCGAGCTTGATCTCTATACTAACCAAGCATATGTGGAAATTTCCACCCTCTCGCATAGCAACATTAAAAATTGCATTTACAGCACAACCAATATCCAAAAGAATTTATTACGTGTTTGCGTATCCATATGTTTTTACTTAATTTCAATATAAATTCATACGTGAGTACTTCGTTGCGTTACTTTACTTCGATATAAATTCGTATTTATTCATACTTTCATACTTGTTCCTACTATCGTACTTCGCGTAGATATGTATTCTTGACTATCTTAGGTTGATACTACAACTAAAAATTAAGCCATGGTACTCGTCGACTCCACTTCACTACTTTCTGGGTTGGCATGTTTTATTGAAAACCTGCAGGTCTACGTTAATACTTGTTTTCTTATTACATCCCGATATCAAAAATGAAGCTTGACCACGAGGCTACGTTGCTTATCCGATCACGCGCAGGAAAGGGGATATTGTATCAAGATACATACAAATAGAATAGTTCTTAAATTGTACTTTGAATATTTAGATAAAGATGGGGCTCTATGTATGAATTCGTAATGTATTGTTTCTATTGAAATTTAATATTTATTGAATAGGTAAATGGAACAAAAGCGTATATTTAAGAAGCAGATAATCGTATTCGTTACAACACATAAGACAAAATATATTTTTTAAAAATGTAATATTTAATAGGGATGGGTAATACGACACAACAATGAATTCTTAAACAAAATTAGTTTAATATAAATCACCCGTAGGAGTTATACGTTACTTTGAGTATTTTGGTCATTTGCGCATTACTCACTTCTTGTACGTTGCCAATTACTAGATAAACGTATGCCATTTACCTCCACTGACTTTATAAAAAACAACTAGCAATTATCAAGTTCTTTTCTGGTACTCTACCGTAAAAATCATTTCTTTATGTTTCCTAGCGTGATAACTGTACATGAATTTCACAGTCACAAATGATGTCTTTTCAATTAGTAGAATATCTATGTTGTAGACGACACTGTCCTCATCTTCGTCAGTAAGGGGCCACATTGTCAAAGCTATTACTCATTGCTTTTGATTCGTTGAAATGACATGTTACTCTAGTGGTCCACCCTCAACGTCGCTACGGTTATTCAAATTGATATTTTCTTTATCTGATAAATCATGCAAAGAAATGGATGCGGTGGAAAAGTCTTCGGACTTGGGGTCTAACTCGCTTACTGTCTGAGAAGAGGTTGCTACTTACATGTTGTCTACTTTGGCCAGGTTGGGCGGCAACATGCTGGTGACAATGCTTTTGCCTGGTGAAATGCAGTCTTTTCTTAGTTCTAGTTCGTTTTCTTTTTCAAATTTTCAAAATAATTTTCAAAATGTAACGTCTATTGTTACCCAAAATCTTCACAATCCCCTTTGGGAGAATGCTTAGGTAATCGCTTCATCACTTCATTTCTGTCGAGTGAAATGTATCCCCATTTCTATATAATTCGTGTGGGTAATCTGCATCGTACAGAAGCAATTCAAACAGAAATATACTAAATACTAACAATCGTGCATTTCAATGCAATTGTGTGATTATTCTGCAACAGAAAAAATTAATTTGAAAATATCTATAGGAACACGTACAAATGAACGTGCGTTTATTTGTAATTTCTGGGATTTTTTACCTCGTAAACTAGTACATTATTGAACGAGCGATTTAGGATAACAAATACTCATTCGGAACGTTTGCGCCACGAGCTCGTTAGGGCGAGCGACGTAATCCGAACGAGTAATGACCATAAATCGCAAGTAGAATGCTATACTCTTCCCACGACTACACAAATCCTCAATATTAGATATTTTCTAAATGTTTTAACTAATATCGCAAACACTAACAATTAAAAATTTATTGGTCAAAATGTGACGACCTCTTTGCATGATACGAAAATTATACCTGGCGGATTATGAAAAATTAAGGTTTGTACTTATTGGTCACATGTGTAGGATTATGATCATAATCAACGATCGAGATGTTCCTGATTGATGGTGTACATCTACAGGATAATGAGTACTATTGTTAACCCATTTTTAAATGCGTATGAAACGCATTACTGGATAGTCGTGCGAAAAAACACGCCTACAAACGCATATTAACGAACGTACATTTTCTAGCAATTTGTGTAATTAATCCTATTACAACCCCGTTGTCGAGGTACGCGAGCTACTATGTCAGTTGGTAACAATATTAGATAATGTAAAAATGACGCGCAAATTATAGATGACGTCACACAATATGCAAATTTTTGCAACACAATTTAACAGTTACACAAATTTAAAAAAAAAACCCAACGGGGTACTCACGTGAACATGTAGGGCTTCCTTCAGGATTACTACATAATGTCGGCGGCGGCTTCGCTAATCTTTCGGGCGTCGGCTGCTTCGCTGATCTTTCGGGCGTGGGAATTCTTCAGCCCGGTTGAAACCAAATTCCAGTTGTCTTCTCTCTATATGTAGATACAAATAAGGTAGGGAAGGCAGGTAGAGGCACGATAATTGGGATCACAGGAAACCTACATATCAGAAAAAAGACACGGTAAGATACCCTACAACTACACTTGTTCACGTTTCGGAGGCTAGTCTCACACCTATCCGGAAATCCACCACTTCCTTCTTCTTATTTCAATGGCTTTACTTATTGAATAAGTATTGATAAAAATAAATCTTCTCCACCGGCTTTTGACAAGACCAAATATATTTTCTACTGCTACTCTGGCACGACTAAGACAATAGTTATGGTGTTTTTCCTCGCTACTCAAATTTACATTCTTCGGTAGGGTGTCATAAGCCATGTTCGGATGAGAAAAGCGCTGTCACCGATGAGGTAATAATTTGAGCATCTAAAGTAGTAATTGGACCCGTGTCTACCGATATTTTTAACAAAGCCAGAATTGGAAAGCACCTGATAAAATACAACTACAGAAGCTGGACACGACGCTCTCAGCGTCGTTGAAAGAGCCTTACAACTCTAAGAGTTTTTTGGCTTGTTGATGTTTTGTTTCTTGAATTTCTTGAATTGCTGTCGTGTTTCTGACTAGTTGATGTTCTTAAATAAATATTATGTTGGACTGGATTCCAAAAGCCTGCTCCTGGAATCCTCTTGATTTTCTGCAGTGGGCAGTTTC
>JARFIW010000469.1:0-73977 GCA_036346225.1 Platerodrilus igneus | reverse complement strand
TTACTAAAAAATCTAGAACGTTTAAGACTTTTTAGCTCTTTACGTAAATTTTAACGTATTAAATATTTTTGTTGACTCCTTACAAATAGAAAAATATATTCAGTGTTTAAATTTAAATTTGCTATGATTCCTTATACTAGTTAGCCCTGATCTGTGATTTCCTGACGAGTCCGTTTCCCTTTTCGTCTGCTATTGCGTGTTGTGGATTAACACCCCTTTAGTATCTTCAATCGAAAAATAATGTTCTGCTTTGTACTCCTTCAAGTACGTTTGAACAATAATTTTGTTAATCCTTGTTTCCAAAATTTACCTCGTGCTTTACTTTAAATTTTTCTCGATACGCCTTAGATTTCTCGATACCACTTAGAAACTTTTAGATCCTTCTTAGATACTCTTTAGATTTCTGACTTAGATACTCTCCCTTAGATACACCTTAGACACCTCTTAGAGCCGTTTTCAGCAAACGGCAAAAGCTTTTTCATATATCTTCAACGTAATTTGTTATCAACTATTATACAACACCACTTTTATAAAATTGAATAATTTAATTTAAAATTTATTTCGACGCGTAAATTTTTGAGTAACAGTGATGCAAGTTCGACGTGGTTCAAATTGAAACTGCCTCTCCTTATCAACTCTGGGCGTTATACAGTTTTCGCTATCTAAATTTTGATTGGTTTATCAGAATCGTCGTACAAAGTCTTGTAACCAACCATGGTTGCTTTGGATATTCCTAGGAGTTTCCAATCTTTATTTCTGATAAAATTATTCTGTAGTTACATGTTATGCTTGTATTTCTATTATTTTAGGATTTTTGACCGCCTGTTTTGTTATTATTATTGAACTTTAATTTAGCTTATGACTGTTGTTTGTGTAGATAAAGCTTTTTGGAGAATTGAATAAATAATTGATGTAACATGAGTGATGTAAATCCACGTGTTTCTGTTTATGTCTCGTATTTAAAACTTATCTTTGAAAGTGCGTTTCTTATCAAAGCGCTTTATTATTCTTTCTTTCTTTATCGCATGCTTAATTGCATGAAGACTTACTAGGATTTATCTTACTTCATGCGTATCTATTTTGTACACTTATTGAACGCTTCTTGAAGTAGTTTAATTGCATGTATAATTATTTCTGTGCCGAATATGTGTTCTATTATTGAAAGATATGCTTACTGGCATTGATTACAGTTAATTGCGGTCTTTATACAAGGTGTTAAATGTTTGCTCTTTGCATAATATGCAAATTATTTATTTTTATGCTAAATAACTACGCGACCCATACGACTCAATACACCCCTAAACAACCTCTTATCGCAGCGATATATATATTGTACTCCACCCCCTCTTTTTTTATTATTTTATTTTTCTCTTTCGTCGCGCGCCTCTTCTTATAAATTTCAATGCGTTTTTGTATAATGTGCAAACACTTATTGCACGCCCCGTACTTTTGCAACGTTTGGTTGGTTATTTAATCAAAATTGTTATTAAAATGCCTCGACTATTTGAACTCTTTATTCTCAGGGTGTCCACCTACTTACCGTGGGTTTAGTGGTAAGTAGATGTGCAATGCCCAACCAAACTGCACTCTCTTTTGTTTTAGTACTAATTTTTGAATCTAGTTTTGTATATGCCAAATTTTTATGATCAACGTTGCCTTGTGCCAAATTAATTTAATACCGCAAATTTATGACTTTTGACGTTATAAGATATTTCACAGCACTCACCTGGATTATACTTTGTTTCCGGCCTTTCTTACTGCTGGCTTAAAATCCTCGTCGCCGTATGCGCCTTTACACGGTTGTACTATCCTGTTGAAATTCCGTCTCGCCTCCAGGTATCTTTCCTTAAATTTTAGTTGCTCCCAATATCTGAAATAAATGACCCGAATTTTAGAATTTAGAATACCCGTTTATTTTACTTCCCCTGCGCTAATTCTTCCGTCGTAGTTTCTGCGTTGACTCTTCCACTTCCAATTGCTGCTCTTACGTGTTCTCCTAATTTCGCTCCTCTTGTTCCAAATTAATACGTCCGCCTTTAATCCGCACTCAATCCAAATCTATCGTCGTCCTGTTCAAAATCACTCAATGCCCCGCTACATATACATCCATATCAAAATCAATCTTCGTCCCTTTTTATAACCACTCAATGCCCTGCTACCTATAAATCTATATCCAAATCGATCCCAAATATTCTTCCTTCTTACAATTCCAATCCGATGCCTTCTGCCTTTATCAATATCGTTCCAAATCTATCTTACTATTCGTCGCTTTGCCGTCGCACTAATACAAATCTTTACTTTTCCTTGTCGTCGCTATTACTTATTTATGTACCTATGCTGCTCTTTACCCTTCTTTAATAATCAAACTATTTCAAAATCATACACGTTTATTAATCTTCTAAAGTCTTTACACAATTTAGCGCAGTTTTTTAAAATACGTCTTTATACCAAAAATATTCAAAATAAACTTTCCTTGTTTACTTTCCAAGGTGATAATTACAACATTACTTGCCTACTACCTTACAAATTACATAAACTAAAATCGTCCAATAATATTTAAACACTAAGTTTGTGTCACACATACCATAAATTATGTCCTTTTACACTTTCATAGTTTACACATAATATTCTAGTATTGGTTCTAAATATTTTACAATCCTTCAATCACATTTGACATTGTTATTACTTATAATTTTGAGATTACATATTCGTCCAAAAGTTGATTCTAATTAAACAAAAGCCAAAATAAATCACACATGACCCTGGATCGGCGTGGTTGATAGTGGACATCCATAGACGCATCCGGTTTTCGGATGGCAAATGTACTTTCAATGGCCTATTAAATTCTAACTCAGTATAAACCCTTGAGCACTGTGTATTTTATCACGTCATCAAGTCATTTTAATTTACCTCTTGGCACTTACATTTCAACAACCATTTTGAATACTTTAGCATTTGTAAAGTACGGCAAACATACATTTTTAAATTATGTGATCAGATATATGGATCATTTTACTTGGCATACAGTACCTTCTACTAAACAACCCTTAGAACCCTTGGTAGCTCCCTCTGACACTACAATATATATATATATATATATATATATATATATATATTTCTGCATAATTTGTAGGTTAAAATCGATTGGATAGGTCAGGTAATAAGTTATTGCAGATTTACTCATTTAAATACAAATCATTAAAAATTGGAGACGATTTTCAAAACTCTAGCGTAGCAATTAACAATTAATTGTTAATAAAAGTTAATTTTCCTTCATTTTTAGCGTGTGTAAATATTCTCAACGAAAGTTCAGGATGCAAGGTAGCACAATCTTTTAATTAATAAATACCAATTGAAAATAACAGGGGTTATAAATGTAAATATTCTTAAATGTAGAGTGGAGCAGCGAGCATTTTAAATTATATCAGATTGGATGTATAGTAGTCAAAAGCTTTTTAGTTTCTTTAGCGTAAAAATCAACAATTCTTGGATCATAATCAAGGAGGATGAAATATTAATGTTCATGAATTAACAGGAGTTATAGATGTAAATATTCTGTGCGTGCATCTTTTATCATATTTTTGTAGGAAGCTTTAACATTTGTGTAACCTTTCAAAGTTATAACAGATATTGTTGAAAACAAGTTCCTAATAGTAGTTCATTTCAAGGATTTCTCAATGGCATGGTGGTATTGAAAGTTTTCTAAATAGTGTTGTAAACGAGATAACCGTTGCTAAATTTCTTGGTAGACAGAGAACATGCGCAAATAACATTTCTATTCTGCGAATGGTAGTTAGCAGATAAACAGGCAGGGATCGATATAAGATAAGGATAGATTATTTTAGCATGCATTAGAGTGGGATAAATGATATCATTTGTTAAGAGTTTGCTTGACTTTGAAAGAAACTGTGCTACAAGGAAAAAGGAAAGTTTATAGCTACGAGTGATAGCTGCAAGTTTGTATAGACATTGTTTAAAATGTGTTGAGTAGGGAATAGATATCGAGGTTATAGACAAGCTTGCATATGAAGAACGGAGATAGATTATTGGATTTTGTATATAGGAGTGGGACAGACGATAGTTTTAAGACTGTTTAGAGGGGATAAAAATTATTTTAGGAATAAACGAACTTGTAAACATGATGTAAAAAAGATAGTGGATGTAAAAGACGTGGTAAACTGGGATAGAGGTAACTCGTGGTCAGGATATGAAATAGGGTGTGAGTGCATAGTAAGAAAGGGAAAATGTTCAAATGTAGTTTAGAGTAAGACAACATTAATACGCGTATTACGGAGATGTGCTTTAGATGATAACCTTATTTAGTGGAGGCTGGAATTCTGCGAACATAAGATCCGTTGCAAGGTTAAACGAGTATTTTCGTGTAATTATTTGTTTGTATCGTTCAAAATTCGAAGATTTCGAGGACGGTTGGTGCTCGGATAGAAAAATTACAGGGAATTGTTAAAGGTTAGCTTGCGTGTTGTGAAAATTGGGTGGCGGTTGAAAATTTGGTTTGCGGAAGTGTTGTAACCGTTTAAAAGCTTACCAAGAAAGTTAGTTTATTGGCGGTGGGCATATTTGGCTATATAATCACGAATAAGTGGTGATAGAGCTCTTTTTCTGACAAATTGTTAAAATATATTTTGAAAAATGCGAAGCTTGTGCAAGTAATATAAGTACAGACTGGTTTATAATTTGGTTATTAGTGCAAGTTATGCACACAAATGGAATAGAGTTTATTAATCGATCGATTTGGTGGCTTACCTATGGTAAATGGACAAGTAGAGTAATTGGAGGAGTTGGAGTTACCGTAAATTAGCTTGAGAGAATTGAGTAGCAGATTGTCTTCACAGATGGTGTGATTCAACTTGGGGGGTGGTTCCAGAACGTGCAGTCAATGATGAAGGCAACGTCATCAAAGGTTTGATTGATGAACCAGGTGCGGTGGTGCATTCCAGGTAACAGATTTTTGTGAACCATTGCTTTTATGTATTTATTTGGTGTGCTATGACATTTTGTGCCTTATGGGTATATTTTTATGAACTCTGTAGACTAAAGAGTTACCTATTAAATGTTGATACTTTATTATTTGACAAATGTATGCAGGAATTAATATACATAAAATAATTTTTATAATATTTGATTATGTACAAGGTAAGAGGAAGATTTGGGTAATTTGCAGTGCAAAAATTCGCACGAGTGTGTAAAAAGTTTTACTATGAGCTCGTATTAAACCAGGATAACGTAAGGTTTATGGTTAAGCCCTACTACTTTAAATTGTTTTTATGTACAAAATGTTATTTTGAAAATATGTGAAACAAAATTAACTATTTCAAAACCGAGGATGGATGTAATTTACTGCTGATAAAGATTTTTGGTGTTGAATTTTCTGTTTGTATAAATTGAGATGAATTTCTGTAGTCGAGTTTTATTTGGCAGAATAGTGGTAGTATGTTTTAGGTATAAGCAGCAGAGCAGCCGTGGCTAACTTCACTGATAAAGATGAGTTTCTAATTATAGCAAAAAGCTGGAAGTATTTAGGCCAACATAGAGTTTGTGCATTCCAGGTAAACTTCGTGACATTTATGGCTTCCAATCGTGGGGTTTAAACTTCGTGATATTTATGACGCCGAACGGTGGTGCTTAAGTTAACAGACCCCTTAACTTTGCGATTTTATATATATATATATATATATATATATATATATATATTGACGTGATTAAGGGATCACGAAAGGTCAGCGGCTCCTTGACGTAGTTAGTTTGTGTGTGACTACTACGCCTAAGGTTCGGGTTCGAATCCCGACACGGTCCGCTTGAAAAATGTTAGGCGAGCATTTTTCACAAAAATACACCCTTGTTCAGATGAGAGGTAAAATGGAGGTCCTTTGTGTGAATGTTGTCACGCACGTTTAAGATCCCTACCATATTTGGAATAGCAAGAGTTCGGCAAAATTCCAAATTTTCCAGGTAAAAAAAAAACTCGCTTCCTGACCAATGTAGTACCTTCGGGTGGAGCATTGGAAATCACATGTAAGGTCACGAGAGGTCATTGAAACCCAAATCCTACAAATAAAACCCATTGAAATATAAAAGAAATCCGGAAAAAAGAAAAATTTCCGAAAATTCATGGTTACACCCTGTATAATACAAGCATACTTTTTGCCAAAAGAAAACGGAAGTCCGCGTGTATAAATAATTACCCTGTATAATAAAAGCGTATTGTAAATACATAGCAATTAATATATGCAGAACGAATACGCATTTCCGTGAATAAAAATAAATAATTTTGTGTATTTAAAACCCCAATTTTTAATCTTTTTAATCTACGAAGTCCCCTACACATTAAAAACCCATATAAATTGATAAGTATTATTTATTAGTTTTCGCAATCACTGTAGGAGGGATGCGAGGCGACCAGTAACCTTATATGTATTAGAAAAGGACGGGCAGCGCACGTCACTAATAAGTATCACACTAATGAGGTAATAAAACGATGAATTCCTAAAAACTTGCAGCAGATAGGCGTGTAGTATTTGGAATGGAATCAGGTAAACACGCGTACATTCTGGAAAAGAAGTAATTTTTGATATATGTGCGTACTTCTACCGATGTGACTTTTTAGCTTGAGCATTGTGGAATATTTATTGTATTGAAGCACTTCCCTGCATGTGTAATATTTAAAATTACCAAATAAATAAGCAAATCTAATAACGCTTTTAAAGACTAACGTTGAAAATCGTTTTCTTTAATTTTCACCCTTATTGGTTTAATATCAGAATAACAAGATTGCAGCAGAGTTGCACTACACCTGGCTTAAGATAGTGGAATACGTTAGCCTTAGCGTTGGATATCGAGGTTAAATAAAATATGTGCTACACTACATATAAAATAACATGAAAAAAGGCTATTTTGTACAACCATCTTTTTAGATTAAAATTCATCTTGTAATTTTCATACTGCAAAAATTATTGGAATTGAAGTATAAGCGCTTCTTATTAAATAAATAATTATTAATATAGTAGATGCTTTACGTAATAGAAATTTCCTGTTAAAAATCGACTTACTGATGATGCTGAAAGAGGACTAAGTTCTAACATAACAACATAAATTTTCTTTACTTATTCATGACACTATTGCTGTGACTAAGCCTTGCGTTGAGAACTGTAGTAGGATTAAGTTCTAACATAACAACCTACATTTTCTTTACCTATTCATGACACTATTGCTGTGACTAAGCCTTGCGTTGAGCACTGTAGTATGCCTATGAGTAGGAACGCCACTGATTTTGTTGTGACTGAGGCACAACAAACAGTATTAGTGAGAATGCAATAGGAAATACAAAATTACTATAGCACCTTCCTTTTCCGTGTCTGGCTAGCCCAACTGAAATCATGCTGTAAAATTTACGAAAATAAAATGAAACACAATGTAGTGATCCGTAGTATTTCCTAAGTCGATCCTCAGTGGTTGATAATTATTGCAAATATTATAGTGTATTCCAAGGTATTTTTGAACAGCACGGTAACCACTTCCAGGTTTCCGAACGCACTCCGTGACGTCAGAATTTACTGTTGTAAAAGCGATCTCTCTTGTTTACAAGCTTTAACGAGATTTTGTTTCGGCATTTTAAAATCAAAGATCGAAAAGCTTCACTTGGCAGTTTTATTAAAGGTAATGTTTTTAATTATATTCTATTTGTATGTTATCTGATTGCATCGAAGCTTTAATATTTATTTGATGTTGTGTTTTATTTTAAGATAGTAATTAAATTAAGGATAAAATTGTAATTTTAATGCTATCTGATGTTTAATTTTTAAATGCACGTTTATAGTTGACGCAATCATAATGAATAATTTGTAACTTTTGCTTACTAGATTAAATATATTATGTTGACTTGCACTTCTATAAAAATTAAGAGCCCGAATTTGGGTTTGTATTGTTGAATTTTGGTATGTATTTGCTACCCACATATTTTATAATTTGTTTTCAATGTTCTAATAACTTGTTATGATTACGTAATTGTTTTATTTCAGCTTTTAGTTGTGTGTTTATAACTGCTAATTCATGTCACGGTTTTAAAACCTAACAATAAGTTAGTTGGATGTGATCTGACGTATTCTAATCTATGATTCCATCGGTGACTAATATTGAGATTTAGTTGTTCTTGTTGTGATGTGATTATAACGAACCTCTGCTATAACCTCGTAATTAACGCGTTTGCATTATGACTATGTTGGAGATGGTCCAGTTAATTTGTGCCCTTTGTTTGGTACAATCATAGCATAAGTTCATGTTTATCTTCATGTTTATTTATAAATATGTGTTTTTGTTAACGTACTTGTAGGTGTGTCTCTGCCAATAATAGAATATAGGTTAGCTATTGTAAACCATATTGCCAAACGGGCTGGAAACTGTTAATGGTTTGTATGATAAACGTGTATGTTTGAACCTTTGTTGAATTTACTAATATTTTGTTTTTACGGGGTTGAACATTGGTAGTCAAGGTCCTTATCTTCCCGGTGTTTGATCTCTTTTCAACTTTATCCAGGTAGTCACGGCACAGCTGTTTATGGTACCTTCTAGAAAAGATTAGCTAGACTACACTAACATTTCTTCAGTTTCATATGTAGAATGTCTGAGTAACAGTTGACATCCCATAATATGAAAATATGCTTGTTCGCCGCCCCATGCTTGGAAAGGTGGATTTATGCAATTACCAGCGCAGGTTTTATCTGCCAACACTGTCTCCTCAGTGCAAACCTAGAGAGTCCGACACTGTTTGTTCTTGTAATTCATGTTCAATTGATGGTAACCTAATTTAGAGGTTATCGTTTAATAATTAAAGTAGAGTCAACAACTACTGTAGTTTTATTTCAAACCTTCCCGCCTTAACACCATCTTAGTGTGTATATTTGGGTTAAGTTACGGTCACACAACGTAGGTGTCATGAGCCACAACTACTAGACGACTCGATCAAACCAGGTTATTGTAACGATAGGGCGTTCATTTGTTCGCAGGTAGGTTGGAGTATAAATTTGTTGCCGGGACCAGGTGCGTTACATTACAACAGAAAAATCAAAATACATTTATACATTCAAAAGCATTTTTCTTTTATACAAAAAACTTTTACATTTATGCACAGATAACTAAATGCTTCAAACTGTGAGCTCAAAATTTCACTGGAAATTATTCTGATAACAAAGAAAATTTTTATAATATTAAGAACTTACTCTGATTTAAGTTACAAATATTTAATGATTTTTATCAGTTACAAACAAAGAAAAATTCAAAATTTATACCTACTATTATTATAATAGCGTTTATTAAAACATCATTTCCGTTATCATCAACAGTATTCAATACTTCCTGTTTCCATCTTAAATCTTCGTTTGAAGTTAGGATAACAGTTTTCATGGTGCATCTTTATTTTTAATCGATTAACTCAGAGTATTATCTTGCATCAGGATTATCTATTTTGAACATTGTTCAATGCTCGTAGTGTTTTACAAAATAATTGTGTGCATATTTATGCAAAGTTCTACGTAACTTATTGCATGTCTTAAAATGAATTACAAATTGCTCGAACTAACATGTTCGAAGAATTAATCTTTACTAAAAGTTGTGTTCGATGTTTTGAAATGAATGACCCGTTCCAATTCAGTTCTAGATTATATACAAAGATTAACTCAATACGTCATATTCCATATTTTTCCGGATCTATACTGAAGATTAATCATTCTGGCTGACGTAATATTTATGCGAATGTTGCGTTTTAATGGACTACTTAATGTTAAGCTATGATTTACGTTTATTGTAAAACGTGTGATCTATCCTTTTCTAATGCGCAAAGCTGAAGTTCGCGGTCTCCTTCTTCCTTATTGTAATACGTAAGGCTATTAAAATCGTTATATAACTTTTATGAATTTCTATTGCCCGCTGGTTACTTGAATCGAAACGTTTATTCATTTACGGAAAATAATTGGCTTTTATAAAACTTTTACTCTTATTAAGTAAACAAAAATTCTAAAAATAAAATGTTTTTTTTCGAAACTCAAAAAGTGTTATTTTTAACGAGAATGAATATTTTATTTTTGGTTTTAACCAACATACACACAGAATTTACTTTTGCTTTTAAGATGCGTTAAACTATTTTATACTTTGCTTTTCCAAGGATGTAATGAAAATTTCATTACTAAGAATGATTATTTTAATTTTGTTTTAAATGATATACCAACACACAGAAGTTAATTACATAATTAATTAAAGCTAGCAATTGCTTTCTTAATGATTGCAAATGCAGTTTACCTCTCAGTAATTAAGCATAATACCCATATGTTATAATGAAACTCGTTTATACTAAGTACAGGATGATTATTTGTACAAGATATCTCGCCAGAATTATTTACACACATGGCTTTAATGAATAAACTTAAAAAAATTTAAGCTTTTTAAGTATACGATCTTTTCATACTCTGCAATAAATGCAATACACAGGGTTTAATTACATAATTAATAAGAACTTCTTTATAGGTGCTATAGAAATATACTTATTTTTGTACAGGGTAAAAGAAATCAAACATTGGGAAATTAAAATTTTTTTCGTATTCTTCTTTTAGGATGGGTATTTTCATAGAATTTTGGTGTTCAACGACCTCTCGTGACCTCTTTATATATATATATATCTTTTGTTATATATTTCTGGATGTTGTAATGTATAAATTATAACCAAATAATCTTCTTTGGGTTTTATTTCGTCCAAATTTGAAGTTTACAATAATGTCATTTGTAAATAACTGACGTTTTGGGACATATATTCCCTTAGACTTAGTTCTAAAATTAGAGTAAAAAGTTTACATATTTGGAGATGATTCAAATTTACTTACATTGACTTGACCGAAAACTAGTTAACAATACTTATTTGTATGATGTGCATTCATCCTGTGTAGTACAATTTAAATAAACACATTTAAGAATTAAAAAATTTTCAAAAGCATACTATAAATAAAAAAATTAACAATGTGATAACAGCAATCATTAAAATTAATTTTTGAAAACAGTATACCTAGTAAGTTAATGTATGTATGTACATGTGGATTATCTTCGACTTATGTGTTGTTATTTGAGCTAAATATTGATAGTAAAAGTCTGTGTAGTGGAATGTGTAGTGGTATAAATCTATTACAGTTAGATTAAGACGTGTTGTTTATTTGCTTAATTGAAAGAATATAGAAAAACATAATTTTTATCAAGGTTTTCTATATCGTTTTTGTAATTTATTGTGTTCGTTTGCTTCTGAATGTGGTAGCTTTCTAAGAAGAGTCTCTTTTTATAGGTTTCTTCTGTTTCTAATATTATGGTATTTTCATAGTCTGCCTTGTGGTGATGTTCATTTAAATGCATGGCAAGAGCGCAAGATTTTTTATTTAATTTGTGATCCCTTCTGTGTTGAGTGATTCTGTTTCTAAGCCACTGCTTGGACTGCCCTATGTAACTTTTGCCACAGAGTAGGTTGATGAATACTGTCGTATTACAGTAAATAAGATGAAATAATTGAAAGTTAGGTTTATGTACAGTTGTGTACATGATCTGAATTTGTAAATTTCCAATTGTCGTCATCGGTCTCGGTGGCGTAGTTGGTAAACGCGTGGTTCTGGCAAAACCAAGATGCAGGTTTAAGTTCTGTCCACGACTTTATATTTTCCATCTTTCAATTACTAGCTCGATTTGAAATGATCATTTGGGCTTTGCATAAAAGTCTAATCATCTTATTCACTGTAATACGATAGTATTTATCAACTTACCTTGTGTAATTAACTACCTAATATATGTATATAATATACATAAGTTAAAGCTCATCCAACTCATTTGACGAAAGCAACGAAAAAGTTCGTACTAAATGTGTCTACAAATGCTTTCTTAACGACATAAACGGTGTAGGAAATTGCAACAAATTAGTGGTTTAATTTCAGTTTTGCAGACATGCTTACAAATTAATTAATTTAACAACTTTTTATTATGAATACCTTTTAAATAGTGTCGTGTTTTTAATCATGTTTTTGTTTAATACGCTTCAAACGCGCTAAGATTTTCAAGTCAAAATAACCATATAATATTGTTATCCACAATAATATTGCGGTGTAACAAATAATTGAGGCGGCTCCGTGGCGTAGCTGGTATGTGTGTGACTATTACGTACAAGGTCTCGGGTTCGAATCCCGACACGGTCCGCTTGAAAAATGTTAGCAGAGCATTTTTCACTAAAATACACCTTCGTTCGGATGAGAGGTAAAATGGAGGTCCCGTGTGTGAGTGTTGTCACGCACGTTAAAGATCCCTATCTTGCTTGGAACAGCAAGGGTTTGACAAAATTCCAAATTTTCCAGGTAAAAAAAAAACTCGCTTCCTGGCCAATGTAGTACCTTCAGGTGGAGCATTGGAAAATCACATGTAAGGTATAACAAATGGTAAGACAAACAATAGATATAAATATAGTTTGTACACCATAGTGCACTATTAAATTTCAGTAAGGCCTCCTAAGAAGGAAGACGAACGTTATAGCCACGACGGCCCCCTGGCTTAAAATTTCTTTCTTAATGTTTATCAGTGATGAGTATTTGATATCCGCAACGATTTATTGGTGGTTCACGTTCAATAATTCAAAATCAGAGATATACCTTGTATTTGCAACGAGTTTAGTAAAACTTCGTGCTGTCTTGTCGTGAGAACAACATCCACCGTTCTTAACATTTTCTGCAAATTACTCGTTTTGTAACATTGTCTTTGTTATTTAACAGTTTCTTATTAAGAAAATTCGAAATTACTAATTTTCTTAACGGTCCGTATTTTTAAAAAGAGAATTTGCGGCGGCATGTGTTAATATGGAATGTTTCAGAAATTGGTAAAATGAACAAATTACGTTTTGAATCACCCTGTATATGAAAAAAATTGTAAATGGAGAAACTAACAATCTTTTTAAAATTTTTGACTAATTCACTTTAAGATCACAAATTTCTCGTTAAATCGAGGTTGACGTGAAATAAATAAAAATATGATACAATTATAATATTTTCCAAATGGTCTGACAACACGGAATTGAACAAGTATAAAACCAGATGCCATTTTAGGAGCGTTAATGTTAATTTTGCCTACTGGAAGAGAAAAAGTTTAGATAGATATAACCATAAATGAACAACCGAATAATTTAGTATAATTTATAAATATGAAAATGAGTACAAGATGCATTTTATATCAATATAATTAACGTGAACTAATGTACTAACATTTTTTTATAATAAAACCCAATGTACGCTTAAAATATGTTAATTATAGTGATTAGGATTATAATTGTCTTATCTATTTTTTAAGCAACTCAATAAAAATTTTGAAGTAATAATTTTATTATTCTTATGGCACTTAATAATCAAGTTTTTCCAATTTATCTACAATATTCTGTGATTCATAGTTACTGTATTCTTCAGCGGGGTAGCAGTGTTGTTAAATTGATATCTAATAAATAAATTGCTTTAGACGTAGGCGTTATTCCGTTATGTGAATAGTTATCTCACGTGACCAATTAAAAGTTTTTAGTAATTTTATATGTTTCTACAGATTCCAAATGTTGCGTCTGACACATATTTCGCAGCCAATGCAATTTTGATAAATGTTTATGTATCATGGTGACACTTTAAATTTAATTTAATTAATGTTTGGTGCAAATATTTCCCAATTATCGCTGGTAGTTTGCGATACAACTTTACCGTTGTAAACCTGTATAAAACAAGTACTACTAAGTGCTAATTATTTTGTATTATAATATGTGTATAATACAGTAGTAATAACACCGAACAATCTAAAATTGAAAGAGATAAACTATTAAGCGAACAATGGTGTGATTACTAACGACAAGGGTGTATTTAAAGAACCCCTATAAAGCTATCAAATGGAGCGATTCGATCATGATCTCATACAATCTAGAAGATTCTGGAACAATTATATTTAGATACATAAACCGTACAATGTGACGCTTGGTCTAGTATAAGTATAAATTCGTAAGTATTATGAAATACATTATTGGATCTATTGTTGAAATAAGTAGGGAAAACGCGCCCGTATTGATTTTACTTTTGCTTTTGGTAATATTTATGAAGTAAATAATGTAAAACTGTGCAATTCTTTCAAAACAAATAATGTATTAAGAATTAAAAAAAATCACAATATGTCAACTTACTCGGAGTTATCAGTGTCAGATGGCATAGTTAAAAATTAGCCACAAATATAGTTCAAGCAGATGGTCCGATGTCACCCCTGATCAAATCATAACATGCAGCGAATTGTACTAGATTTGCTGTTTGCGTTTTGTCCTAAAAAGATATTACTATTTTGCAAGTTGCGATAAATTGCACACAGAGAACAAAACATTTTTCAATCGTTTGCATGCGGTAAGCGACACTATTACACATGCATGCGCAACGTTGCTCACTCAACCAAAAATATAAAACATGCAAGTCTTTCCTCATATGGTCTTGCATAGTCGACCGCAGAACGCCTAATTCTGCAGATCGATTACGATTTGACTTTATCGGCGATCGTGCAGTTAATTTGCCACCGCGGTACAGGTCTCGATGCGAGTCTTGCGCCTTCCGCTACGTGTGCATCACGAATACTTCTCGGTGCAAAGGCTTTCCTCTTCTATGCGAACAACGTTGTTCGTGATGGCGGCTGTTTTCCAAAACGCACAGCAAAGTCTCCCTTTGTCTTCTTCGTATTCCCATGCAGAAATTACCAAACGCTCTTCAACACTGAAAACACTTGTATTCGCCGTTGTTTAATTCTCCTTACCGACGCTTTTTCTTTTCCACTATCGCTACCGAAGAGAACGTGACATGCGCAGTTTATTTACATGTCTAACTGCGCTATGCTATGATAATAATATCTAAAGGGACTTCTCCAACAGGGTGTATATACCAGATGTTCAGATGTTCTCCACAAATATAATTTAAAACATTGTGTTAACGACAATTAGTTGGTTTCTGATGCAAAACTATCTCTTACGTTTTTCGTTCTTAAACCATACCGTTCAACTATTTTTTTTCTCTACCTTGATCTTGAGCTGTATTAAAATCGCCTACAATTTATAATCGCACTTCTTTTTACCACTTAGAATAGGTTGTTTTAAATTGGTTATATATTCTATCAGCTTCCTTATGGCGTGGACATGTGTACCTGAACTATAGTAGTCTGTAAGTTGAATTAAGTTTAACTGTGTTACCCTCTTATTTTTAAATTGCACAATGTTTGTTACCGTTTCTACTGATTTCCTATCAATAATAAATACGCACGCATTGACAAAAACCGAGCTTGACCCAAAGTCAAATTTTCTTGACCTTAAGTCCCCTTTTTCCGCAATCTGATTAAAATAAATTTTATCAAATCTAGTTCTAACGTAGCCATTTATAACTTCTTTATAAAACTTCGAACGATCCACAATATAGTTTTTAAAGCATTTGCTGGCTTCTATCTTTTTTCAGTAGAAACATTTTGTCGCTTCTTAGAATTCAAATAAGGATGAATTGCTGGAATTTTGAAACTGTCTACCCGCCTTGGGTTTACGTGTGTCAAAATCATTTCCATGTTTGTCCTAATTTCTTGTAGTATTTGTAGTTCAAGAGTAAGCAAGCTGATAGCTGACGCAATATCCAATCACTTGTTTATTTGCTACAGATTGAGCACTCATTTAAGTTATTTTCCACGCATTTTATCAAGAAATATTTTATAATCCATATATCCAGTAGTAAGCAAATTTCGTGTAAACAACCCGATGGCTACCAAAATATCGTGTTATTTTCACATTCTTTATTTTTTTTGTAACTGCGTTTCCTGGAAAAAGAATCAGTGGTAGTTTTTTTTGCCTTTTACCAAAAGAAGCACAAAGATGTTTAAGGTGGGCAAAGAGATGACTGATGTCTCAGTTCACTTTTTAAGGGGAATACGTAGGATTATTCTGACGGTTACCAAAATAGTCTATTGTTTTCCCATTCACACAACCACATATCCTCAATTTATTTGATAACTTCTGTTACTTACAGTTTTGGACCCGCAGAATGTAGCCGGTAATCCACATAGAAGCTTGGTGAAATATCTCGCTAGAAATTCTGTGTTTCAATAAAGTTCCAAAACTCGACTACACCAACAAGAATGATTGCCATGTAGCTAAGTGGTAAGGGTAATCTAAGTGTTTTAAGAGGGTCCCGGAATGCTTTTGACGGGAAATACCAGTGTTAATTGGGATCTTGGGCGCCACCTAATCTCTCTAGGAAAGAGCCCGGAAGAAAAACAAGAGAATACCAAATCTTGAGATGAGAAAAATGATACTGATGAAAAATTTACAGGAGGAATAATCGAGTACATTAGTGCTAACACCTACCTAAAATTAACGTTGGCAATAAGGACACTAATATACATATTTAACAACTGCTAGCTGAAGAGAAGGTTTACAAATACAAACGTCAAATAACCTGTATATTAATCACGCCTCTAGGTGCAATATATTCTATTGCATCAGGGCTGGAACTATTACCTTTACATTAGTTGTAAAAAACACTAATATAGGAAAACCTTCACTATATTATACGACTATGTGTTCATCACAAATACGTATAAATATTTTTAAACAAAAAAAAAACAAAAACGAAATATATCAAAAATTACTTAGGTTAATAGAAACCGTTCCCGGCGAATAAAATTACTTTCTGAGTTCTTAAAATAATAACAAGAATGTACTGTGGGCCAGTTCTCACAATCAAAAAACATGTTCATTGATTTACATTATTCCAGATTACAGTTTCAGAAGTTTTATCATAAAACCTGAAGTCATTTGGCTGTAGATACTTTTGAAGAGTAAAACTGTGGCGGTTGTACTCGCATAAGCATTGATTTGTAGTAATAAACAAATTTTGAAATAAGCTAACAAGCACGTTTTGTGTGTAATGGCGCTAGTCGATATAATGCTCATGCGAGTGCACCTGATAATTTATTTGGGTGATGATTTTGCTAATTTACGCAGTGTTACATGCTTATGCTTTTAGATGTTTATTTGTTTGTATATATATTTATTTTAATTTATATTTTAGGTTTATTTATTTGCGTGTATTATATTATTTTGGGGCTTGAATTGTATTTTCTGACGTTCTGCCGCCATTTTGGTGGCAGAATTTTATAGGAAAAAGAGTGCAATAGAGAAGATTGTAATTATAATATAAATCAGTTAGAGTATGATAGGGAAAACTAGGGACGGATTTAGGCTAAATTACTTATACCAGGGAGGACGAATTTGTAAATATATAGAGCAGGCAAAATAGCTGGATTTAGTATTAAAATATTTGGCGAATGCTTAAAAATTTGAATCCATTTTTAATTAGTTAGCTAGCTTTGGATAGTTTTAAGTCGACCCTTCAGGTCGCACCGGTAAGCAGAGCTGGCGACTGCTATCCGGCATTGGATCCCCTTTTTACTTTCGCGTGTGTCATGTTGATCAGACACACTCCAAAATCAACTCTAGAGATATCTTTATTTAAAATTTTCGCGTTTAAACCCAATATAGTACCTTCGGGTGGTGCATTGGGGACGTGGCCGCAAGTATAGCGGCCCTTATTCACATTATAATGTAGATACTTTTAGAAACAACTAAAATCAATGGTACTCTGTACTCAACTTGTTCTAACTAGATCTTACGGGTCTTGTAGAATTTCGTTAAAAGGTTTGATGTTCCTACGATAATGCCTTTTTCTCCAACCTTAAGTTGTCTATATTTATGGGAACGAATTGTTCATAAAATTAAAGGTCACCAACCTGGTAGGGCATTATTTCGAACTTCATTGAGTAAATACATTAAACAATTCGATAGCTTACTATTCAAAGGTTTACTGTATCTACTCAAATTTGCATGTTTTGTCTTTCAATGGTAATGACGAAGTACTCAACAAAAAAGATTACACAGGCCTACATTTTTTTTTTCATGAAGAAGTGTTTCAAGTTTAATAGGAGTCCTATAGTAAATGGGGTGCGCTGATCACGAATCTGTGCTTAGTTTTTTCCAGCACGCCAGGTTTTCAGGGAAAGTTTGTTTGAAGTTGTTCATAGAAACTCTCAAAAATATTGAAAAAATATTTATTGAAACTATATTTAATAGAAAGTTACACTGCAAAATTGAGTTGTTCATTAAAAAACAATGCAGTATAATCTACGTTAGACAATCGTTGGGTTTTTGAATAAAATCGTTCTCTTTTTTTCCCTCAAAACTGCGTCTTGTAGTCTTCAAGGTTCAACAGTAATCAGCCATCATTCTAATATCCCATCTTCCTTGGTAACGTCTCTCCATCTCCTTTATGTCTTGATGAAACCTCAATACCTGTTCCTCGCTGACAGTTCCAAGATTTTCGAGAAAAGAGTCAACGTGGGAATTCAGAAAATGAAGTTTTTACGCTCATATTGCATCCCAGTTTTTTATAATTTTCGACCATGTTGACTACAATTTCTTTGTAGTTTGGAGACTCGTTTTCAAGGAAACCGTGTATGACTTCTACGAAAGAACTCCATGCTTCAGATTCATCCTGCGTCATTGTATTCTGGAACAATCTGTCCGATTTGAAGGTTCGAGTTTCAGGGCTTACAAAAATTCCTTCTTTAAGTTTAGCTTCAGAAAGTGCAGGAAATTTGTCGCACAGGTATATAAAGAAGTCACTTTCTTTATTTAAAGCTTTGACAAACTGCTTTATAAATCCTAACTTTATGTGAAGGGGAGGCAAAAGGACTAATTTTGGGTAAACTAATGCATTACGCAGCACATTTTTTTGTCCCGTACAAGTCTTTCCCTCAGTGACCATTCTTTCTTAACGTAATGTAAATTTTGTGCTCGACTGTCCCACTCGCACAAAAACATGGATACTTTGTGAATCCAGACTGACGACCCAAATGCATGGATATTATTTTGAGGTCTCCACAGAGTTGCCAACAATATTCGTTATACTTTATTGTATTTAGCAACAGCTCAAGATTCTCATACATTTCTTTGAGATGCACGGAGTGAGCAACAGGCGTCGAGGCATAAATATTACCATTGTGCAACAAGACACCTTTCAACTTGTCTTAGAAGAATCAATAAATAACCTCCATGATGTGGAATCGTAATTGTCAGCTCCCAGTTTCATGACAAAAACAGGAATATTATTACAATACACCAGTGAAACCTCTTGAGAGAAATATTTTGCGAACTCTTTTCACGGTGCCTATACCACGAAAATGTGGTTCCTGAACTTTCAGTCATGATCCTAAGATTTGTGCAGCATCCTTCGATAGGTCCAAGTCTCTCACTAAGTCACTTAGTTCAGCTTGGATAATCTGTTGAGGTTGGTCTGTACCAGAATTGACTTAGTCTTCATAGGTTTTTCGTTTGAACTTTATCCGATGATTGCTGTTGGATGGTGTGAAGAAAAGGTGGAGGAATGGGAATTCCTGGTTCATGAGGTACAGGTCGTTTAGCAAACGGTAAATCAGAATACTGAATAGAATGTTTATTTTTTAAATTAAAACCCTTGACATCGCAGGAGCACAAGTAACAGTCGTCTCCATGGTTTTTTAATTTCCCCCATACCATAGGAATGCCAAAGGGTAATGAGCTACGTGTACCTTTTGTCCATTTTCTCAGTAACTTGACACACTGAAAGCACACTTTGTGTGGAGCCCAAAGTTTGTCCTGATCATCAAGCTTTACACCGAAGTAAGCATGATAAGCTTTTTGATAAATTCTGTTATGCTTCGTTGATGCTTAACTATCGTTAAATCACCACATACGTAACAAAATATATCAGGACTGTTTTTGAATTTTCTTGACGACATCATGACGCACTAAATACTCAGAAAACAAAAAACAACTCGATGCTACAAACAACTGACGCTAACTAACTAATTCGTGAACAACTGCCGATGCCATCAAGTTGGTGCGGAAATGAAATAAACATAATATTATACTAAAATATTTTCGATCGATATATTAAATATTTTAAAGGAATAATTTTAATGCAAATTAGGAAATATCATAAAGGTACTTCTTTGCTCTAGTACAAAATGTCTCACAAGGTTTTTTTAATTTTATGAAAAATCTTGACGTGATGGGCTCACACCAAATTCACTTTCAGAATCAATGTTCCCGTATTAGCTAAGGACACTTATCAAATTCAAAGTACCAAAAATCATGTCGGTCTGTGTTATCTGTTCTTTATACACAATGAGATTATCTTTGGCAGATTTAGAACAAATTGCTTTCGATTGCAAATTAAAATTACTTCTGTTGCTTTTCCCTATCTAACACGTGTAAAATAATGTTAGTAAAAAATTAACTTGTACCAAGGAAAGTGTTTTCCATACTTCCATCAGCATAATTTAGCATGCAAACTTTCTTCGTTATAGGATGATGAGGTCATAGGCACCAGTGTTTTACACTATTAATCAAAGCAAACGAATTATAAAAGTGCACTACTTTAGAATACGAAGTAACGAATTTGACAACATTGAGTGTGAACAATGTAAGATACAAAAAATAATCCTTCCTTTGATCAAGAATGCATGTAAATTAAATTTATATTTCTTAAAAAAAATAACCCTAACTCTGTTGGTGGGTTTCCAATAGAAAAACTATAAAAACGAAGTATTATCATAAACATTTCAAAAAAATGCTACACTGCGTTTCTGGTGAAAGAGATTAGTTGTTCTGTTATCTTTCACCGAGAAGAACACAAGGATATTGAAAGGGATATTAGAGGTGAGGAAAGCATTGATGTCCCAGTAGGTCGCCTCTTAGAACTAGCAGGGGAATTTCTAGGATTATTCTACTTCAGACTCAGGAGAGTAAAATAGTTGAGGTTGTAAATAAAATTATGAATGTAACTAGCAAGCGTTATCGTTGTGCTAATTCTTATACAACAAGGATTTTTTGTAGCTGACATCATTTGTGCGTGACCTGTAGTTTATTTTACATTTATATTCATATCAAACACTCAGTCAAATAAACAGAAGCTCCAAGGGGTTTGATATAAAATCAAAACAAGGTACAGATAGTCCAGAAAGTCTATGTTGCACAATACCAAACAGTCCGTTACACAAACCAATTGCCAATTGTCCCTACATAACCGTCTTGATATAAATTATTCAGTTACTTAAAGACAAGAAATCGATAATCATAAACATATTTAAGCTTAAAAGGGTCAGTCTTTTCTCTAAGGATTTAAATGTGGGGTGGACAGAAGGGATAGCGACACTTAAATGGGAAGAAGGGGCCGTTGAATGGAAAGGGTTATGTCGTGATTGATAACCTCAGATGAAAGAGCACATAAGCAATGCCGGTAGTGGAATGGGGAATTGGCAAGATCCAGTTCTGTTTATACAGTTCAATTCGTTATTTTTTATTGTTTATGATCAAATCTTGCGTTACAAGTTTAAAACTATGTCAATGACCTGAAAAACAAAATTACCCCATGTACGTAAACATAACAAAGTAAAATTTTGATCCGGATACGGTCAAGTTAAGACAGCAGCAGTCAGTGACAAATCTATCCCTTTTAACCCTTCCGAAACCCCTTTCTCAGTGTTCATCACCCCATACCATAGACACCCCAACGTCCGTTTCAATGTAACTGTCACAGTGCGACTGGACGTGCTTTGTGAATACAAATAAATCTATAAATTTCTGGTTTGTCTTAGCACAAAAAATTTAGGGTGGTTATTGTAAGTTCAATTGATATACGAAAGCTATAAATGGAAACTTTGCGTTTAAGCAATAGTATCGGTAACAGTCAGGCACAATATAAATTAACAGGGAATTTTAAGTAAATCATTAGTGCGTATAGTTTATTTCCTTTAGGTCGTTTTTCAAATAAATTTGGCTTGTTAGAATGTTAATGCTTTATGTTAATGAGAACCAACTAATACTGTATATCAAATTTAATTGCTATGAGTCAGGATTATGCTTTCTCTAATGTGGAATTCGGTTTATGATTGCTTGATACAAATTTTGTAATAGGTTTAAAAATGCTTTGTAATTCCGAATTAATAAGATGTCCTCCTACAAATCTGCTTTCTTGGAAATCGTTAGAACGTTGAGGACCTATCTAATTAAAGCCCAAGTCACGTTGCTTTTACTTGAAACCATAAAGTTAATATGTATCTGGTTCATCAACAACAACGTCTGCTAGTATGTATATTTTTGTGTAAGTGTAGTATATTGCCTGACACAATAAACAGTAATTTATTTATTTTTTTAAAAGTAACACAAACGCTATAATGGTAAAGACAAGGAATTTTCCCATGACTAATGACTAGGATATGGATAAGTTTTATGTATATCCTAACATTATAGAAAAGATGACGTCTTCAGTTCAGAAACACACGCAGAACTAATCATAGTTCCTGGTATAGTGGACGACATTTGCTTAAGTCTTTAACCTGCCAACTCATCAGTGTATGGTAAGAATAACATGCTGTTACCCTATATCAAAGTACACGTGCTGAACATAGAACAAGGGCTTATGAAATCGGGATCTCAACTCATTCTTTGTGCTACCCTAAAATTGCGAATCTATTGGATGCCCATTCCAAAAACCTTTTTCAACACATCTTCCGTAGGGGATGAAAACATATAAGTACGATTGCGAATCCTGCAAAATTCAGTACCCTTAGTGCTCACCACAGCCTGAGGACTCAACTACAGTGCTCACAAAGCCTGTGAACTACCTCAACAAGCAGTGCTCCCCATAGCCTGCTTAAGAATCCGACTAATCACGCTGCCCGTCGCCATACCTGGGGCATGTACGCAAGTGCTCTCCATAGCCTGCTTAAGATTCTGACCGCTACGCTGCCCGACGACGACCTGGAGCTCGTATAGCAGTGCTCTCCATAGCCTGCTTAATACCTGACCAGTTACGCTGCCCGGCACCGTACCTGGGGCACGTCGCCATAGTTCAGCACGCAGTGCTCTTTACAGCCTGTTTAATTTTGACCTGTTACTCTGCCCGTCGCCGCACCTGGGACACGTCGCCATAGTTTAGCACAAGTAAACCACGTAATAGCAGTGCTCCTTATAGCCTGCTTAATATCTGATCAGTTACGCTGCTCGTCGCCGTACCTGGGGCACGACGCATTAATTCTTTATTACTCCAAGCCTTCTGAAAAGTCCCGAAGGTCTTCGAAGACGTCTGGACCTCTTCAAACAATAAATACTTCCTTATTTTCGTTATTCAAGCTCTTACTCAGCCTCACGAGTAAAACTCGAGGATTTCCGACCCAGTCACGCCGAATTTAAAAGCTTCTTTCTGGACAAATACGACAGTCCAACCATTAGAGCCAAAATAACCTCCGAATATTATGGACGGCGTCGTAGTCAGTAACCGCTTTCCTTGGCACTAAAACACAACAAGCCCGTCGTCTAAAAATGGAGCCCAACTAGGACGTAGAGCTGTTCAGAGACCTCCTTTTGCCTGCACTGAGGAACCCAGTGCAGTGTCACATGCCCACAACGAAAATTGAAGCAAACATGCAGGAGGCAACAACAAAGACGACCAACCCACACCAGCTGCCAGACGTCCACCCGCGGCAGACCAACTACCAAGGTGCCGCTTCTGCCCAAAAGACATTGGCACAGAGATTATCTGATCAAAAACTCGGGAAACGACACCCCGGCCGAGCTACGCCAGCACACCACCCGACCGGGCGAAACGAACTGGCGAGATTGAACATTACCCACGATGACCCACTACCAAGGATTCCCGTCTCTGTCACCAGAACGACCTGCAAAGCTCAAGCAGAAAGGCAAACCTGTAGACGACTGTCCCAAGAAGAGGTGCCATTTTAATCACAACCATTTCACCCGGCAGCAGACGACCATGGAGAGGTCCGACAAAGCCAAACAACGGCAACGCCCGTTACTGTCAACAGACCACTCATGTCAACTGCAACTAACCTGGTTGCAGCCGAATTCTTACCCAACAGCCTCCGGGAAGGATTTGAACCAGTAGTCAATAGGCCAACAGAACCAACTATCACGGCCAGCACCAGCCTATTAGCACCGAATCACCCAGACCATCGGCTAATCACGCAATCCTCGTCGATCTGCCCAAGCATATGCAGGGCGCACCACCAGAAAGGCTTACCTGTGGACGGATGTCCAAAGAAGAGGTACCCTTTCAACCATAACCGTCTCAACCAGTAGAAGGCGACCATGGAAAAAACTGACGCCACCGCACTAAACGAAAACGCAAACGCCGCCACAAGCTCAGGTACTTTGACAACAAGGACCCCACAACCTCGCATTAATCTAGCTACGCTACACTCTTCAGCGGGAGGAATGTTACCCTATCTCAAAGTACACGTGCTGAACATAGAACAAGGGCTTAGAAAATCGGGATCTCCAACTAATTTTTTGTGATACCCTAATAGTAGCGAATCTATTAAATGCCTATTCCACTAACCTTTATTAACATACCTTGCATAGGGAAGAAAGCATATAAATACGATTACCAATCCTGCTAAATTCAGTACCCTTAGTGCTCACCACAGCCTGAGGACTCAACTACAGTGCTCACCATAGCCTGTGAACTACCTCAACAAGCAATGCTTCCCATAGCCTGCTTGAGAATTCGCCTACTCACGCTGCCCGCCGCCACACCTGGGGCACGTACCGCAGTGCTCTCCGTAGCCTGCTTAAAATTCTGACGCGCTACGCTGCCTGACTCCGTATCTGGGGCTCGTATAGCAGTGCTTTCCAGAGCCTGCTAAATATCTGACTAGTTACGCTGCCCGGCGCCGTACCTGGGGCACGTCGCCATAGTTTAGCACAAGTAAACTACGTAATAGCAGTGTTCCTCATAGCCTGCTTAATATCTGATTAGTTACGCTGCCCGTCGCCGTACCTGGGACACGCCGCATTAATTCATTATGACTCCATGTTGTTGCACAAGTGAACCGCGACTTCCAAAGAATCCAGAAGACCTCCGAAGACGTCTGGACCTCATCAAACAATACATACTTCTTTATTTTTGTTATTCAAGCCCTTACTCAGCCTCATGAGTAAAACCCGAGGATTTCCGAAGACTTCCAAAGTTTACCGAAGACTTCCAAACTTGTCAATATTGTGTATATAGTCAATGCTTAGTTTATGTATATATATATATATATATATATATATATATATATATATATCATTATTCTTTGTAACTTCGCGTTGTTCGACAAATGAACCACGAAGCCTTTTAAAGAGTCCCGAACACCTTCGAGGACGTCTGGACCTCTTCAAACAATAAATACTTTCTTATTTTCTATATTCAAGCTTATACTCAGCTTCCCGAGTAAAATCCGAAAATTTTTGAAGACTTCCAAAGCCTATCAAAGACTGCCGACCTCTCAATATTGTGTATATAGTCAAGGTATAGTTTTGTATGTATATCATTAGTCTTTATAACTTTGCGTTGTTCCACAAGTGAACCACGAAGCCTTCCGAAGATTACCGGAGAAGTCCGAAGACTACCGAAGACCTTTGGACCTCTCGAACCCTGTATATATCTGTTTATTTAGTATTTAAGCTCATACTTGGTTCCACGAGCAACCACGAAGCCTTCCGAAGATTACCGAAGATTGCCGAAGACTTCTGAAGTGCTTAAAAGTGCATAAACTGTTCATTTTGACTTTTTACTTATATATTTGTGTACTTAGAGATTTTCTTTTATTTGTTTGCTTGTGAACATTAAACATAACAGTGCTAAGTCTACATACTTTCCGACGCCGTTCACCTCAACGATAACAAAGCTTTTAGATCTCGATTAATATATTCACCGGATTTGCTTACATTTTCACTTTCGCATATAATCAGTTAAACATTTCGATTATAATTGTGGGTATTATTCTATGAGTTTTTCACCTGGTCCTCTCCGTCCCATTTTGGTTGGTCTTACCCTTAGTTAAGATAAATACCATTTCTGTCTTCCCTAACTCCGTAAGCTCTACTTGTCGATCCTGAAAAGTATCCACTCTGCTTAATATTCATCCTGTCCCCCTGTCCAAGATGCCCCTCAACCGATTGGCATGGTTAGTTTTTACCGACGCTTCATTCCAAATTTTACCACTATCGCTTCACCAGTTTATAATCTTACGCAAAAGAATGTTTTTCACTTTGGTCTCTTGATAATCAATGTACCTTTTTTTTCTCTCAAACAACATTTGGTTTCGTCCCCATCGTTCTCCCTACCATTTACGTTCCAAACAATTGCTTCACGTTTTGGTTTAGGTGCTATTCAGAGTCAAAACCTCCCTGAAGGTGAGAAAATCGTTAAGTATATTGCTAAGTACATCGACGTAGCCTGAAAGACAAAGAAAGGCCTGAAAAAAAAATTAACAAGACTTTTTACTAATTATAATTAATTGAAGTGACATTTTGGAGAGACGTAATAGTGTAGTATAACCAAAACAACTCAAAACAAGTCAAATCATTACTAAATACATACGTCAGCAAAATAAACCCAAAAGAAATCATTTCTTAGATGGTCAGCTGCAGTTTTAGGTTACTCCCCTATATTACATACCAAACAAAAAAAAAATGCAACATTACAACACTAAAATCAAATGCTCTAAATCATTATGGTAAATCTACAATTAAATAGATAAAATGGTCACAATAAATACAATATTAATATATGCCATCGTCGTAAGCATAAACTTAACTACATCAAATCGTCCTCAACAAAGAAGTCATCACATATTACAATATTAATAATAAATATCCTTGCATACCAAGACAATCGTTCCAAAACTACCAAGTTTAGCCTTCTATGGGACTTTATACACATGCGGTCGCTACAGTTACTTAGGACCCATATAAAAGGACAGGAAAACAGAATCACCCTCGTGTCCACGGTGTAGTATTAATCGCATCCTCCTCCAGAGCAGGGCGGAGCAGATGGACTTGCAACCACGCAACTCGTGTTTTTTCGACCACAGAGCAAGCGGCAAACGCCTCATCAATCTAGGCCCAGGCAACAGACGGTTCGATCCACCGAAAGGAGCTATAATAAGTACAGGTAAAAATTAATTTATTGACGCCGAAAAGTACATTTTTTTAAAACCGCGAATAATTACCGCACAGTGTGTGCACGAAATTTTGAAAATGACAAAACAAAATAACGAGGTAACGACGAGTAGTTTTGCCACATATAGTAAGACTCGAGTAATCAATTCGTTTTCAATAACAAGAATTAATAATTTAATCCTCGCGTATCACAACATACCAAAAAAGAGATTAGAAACTCGACCCAAGCTTTAGCAAATAGTACAATACACTATTTCAACGAGTCTTTTGGTGTTAGCAGTATAAGGATTAATTGCACGCTATAGTAATGTGTAGCAAGCCAGCGGACACCGAAAACAAGGTACCGACTATTTAAGTATAGTACTAACAAAAAAAAAACAAATCAAAAGAAATTTCGCTTAAGGAAATTAAAAAAAATACTCAAAAAGCATTAAAAGAATTTTTATCCGGCTCGAAGAACCAAGGTACCGTTCAAAGCATAAAAGGAAAAATTGAAGAGAAGCACAGGGAAAGATAGGTAGTTTGCAGCAAGAAGTGGGGGCAAAGATAGAACGGCGTCAACACTGTCAAAGTCGTCAAAGGACGTATGCTTCTTCATAAAGAAACAGTACAGTTTTCAACCTCAAAAAAGATTGGTTTCCTGCAGAAAACCAAAGGTAAAGGAAAAGAAGAGAGGAAGAAAACCAACACTAACAGCCAAAATGAAAAAAGTATCAAGCCTCAAAGTAAGCCACGGATAAAGAAAAAAAATTAAAATACTTCAAGCTGTGGTACCAAGAATCGCAACAAACGAACAACCGAAGAGAACTGCTAACTAGGCCTAAAGTCGACTAAGTCTTGGTTCCCGAAGAAAACAAAAAATGGTCTAGAAGCACATACCACAGGAAGTGGATCGAAAAATTTTTGCCAAGTCAGCACGAAGACCACCAGAAAGTAACACCAGCCACAGGAAAAAGGAGAGAAAGTGGAACAAAAGGAACGAGGAAAAAAGCAAAAGAATAACACCAAGCAACAAGTACAAGAACCAAAAAACCCTGAGGATCGCACAAAAGTAAATAAAACAGAATCCCAGTGTAGTTATGTACGAGTATTTGTGTGCGTGTGAGTGCGCGTGTGTGTATATATGTGTGTGTTGATGTACAAGTATGTGAGTGTGTGTGTGTGGTGTGTGTGTGTGTGTGTGTGTGTGTGTGTGTGTGTAAGAAATGTGTATGTATGTGTTGGATCGCTTTAGTTGCCTCTTACGACAGGCAGGTCGTACCATGGGGCTATTCTATTTCCGGACCCACACGGATGAAAGAAAAGAAAGATAACCCAGCTAAATAGGGAAGTAAGTAAAGGAAATCGTAAAGTCCAAAAGTCAAGTCAATTCCCAAGGAGAGCAAAATCGGCAGAAGAATCTGGGGCGCGAAGACTAGGTATTGAGCTTAACATGTTTGCGCCGCCACCAAGAAAACGAAACGAGATCAAGGACATTAGGATTTTGCCGACATATATCTTCAGGTTCGGAATCCGCATAGACTAATTTATGTCACTTTTGGGCAGCTTTCTGCAAAATAGGAGCAGCAGGGGATGTAGCGGTTGTAGCATGCGGTTTAGGAGGTGGCGAGTGTGGTGGTAGTAGTGGTTGTTGTAGTTTATGAAACTCAGAACGCGTTCCGGAAGAAAGTTGTTTGTTGTTAGGATTGGTGGTAAGAAAGTCAATGGTAGAAAAGTTCATCATTGGTTGTCAGAATATCAAAGATAGAAAAGAAAAGGTATTGGCTGTAAGAGAATCAACCTTATGAAAAGAAACACAAGCAGAGCACACTTCCGATACGCTAGAGAAAGGGACAGAAGCAGATAAAATTTTATTGATGTTAGATAAAGGACTAGCAGTATCACAGTTAGGACAAAAAGCAGCATTGGCTGTAGGAGTATCAACCTTAGGAAAAGGAGCAAAATCCGATAACACTTCAGCAGCAGTACCTAAAGGAACAGAAACAGGTAGAATTTCATCAACCTTACAAAAACAAACAGCATCAGGAAGAACTTCATCAACATTAGAAAAAGATACACCAGCTAGAATTTCACCAACCTTAGCTAAAAGAACAGAAGCAAGTAGAATTTTGTCAGCATTAGATAAAGAAACAATCAGAAAGAATTTTGTTAACATTAGAACAATAAGTAAGAGCAGGTAACGCTTCTTCAACGTCCGATAAAGGAGTAGAATCAAGTAAGACTTTATCAATGTTAGGCAATAGAGTAGGAACAGACAAAACTTCAGCTACAGTAGGAACCGATTCTTCGGCAATAGTAGATAAAGAAATAGGATCAGGTAAAACTTTGACGACAACAGCAACAGGCAGTACAGCTACGGGTTCACTAACTTCAACAAGACTTTGTCTATCCGTATTAGGAGTTATCGTCACTTCAGCTACAGCTGTTATTGTAGACACGACAGAAATTTCTTAAGTAGAACCATTTAAGAAAACAGGAACAGGTAAAATTTTCACAACAACAGCAACAGGCATTAAAGATACTGGTTCATAGACTTCAACAGATTCTACGCTGAACGAATTAGAAGTTATTGTAACTTCAGCGACATTTGTGCTTGCAGACACGACAGAAATTTCTTTAGTAAAATTATTTACGAAAGCAGGAATAAACTCTTGAGAAGTTAACTGTAAATCACTAATTCGAAGTCTGGGTTGCAATGGTGGTGGAGGCACAGTCTGGGGTAGAAGTGAAAACGTAGGATTCATTTGATCATCGTTTGAATCGCAACGGACAGAAGAAATTTGATTCCTGTTATTAGATGTTCGGTTAGTAGGGGCGTAATAGCCGTAATAATTAATACTATAATTTGAACACACATATGGTTGAAAAGGATAGGATGTACTGGTAGTAGGGCGAGCAGAAGGAGGTACAGAAAAGGATGTAGAACTAGAGACGGAAGAAATTTTGGTCGAAACTACATTTGCAGAAGAAGGGTATGTTTTGATAGTAGTAGCAGGATGACCTGGATGAGGTACAGAAGAGAACGTAGCAGAAGAAATTTGGCTCTTAGAGCTGAGAACAGAATCGGAAGTATGATTCGAAGACCTATCGTAGTAGGGTGACAATTAGGACAGTTGTGGCGAGTAACTCTCTTATGCCCGCAACCATAGCAATGGAGTACTTTAGGGCGGGTACAACGTGTCGAAACATGACCGGGCTTGTCGCAATTAAAGCATATGACCTGATGAGTAGAAACAGAACTAGGAAAAAGAACAGTAGGAAGTACAGAAGAAGTATCTGATCTACCCGTAGGCGTACGAGAAACTCGGTCATGTCAAGTAAAAGTATTTTTCTCAACTGTAGCAGACTTAAACGCAAGATCCGGTTCAGCAGTAACAGTATGTTGGTCTTGACTAGGTCATACGACATTATCGGCCAGAATCGTTTCAGGTTCTAACTTCAGACATTCGTCCTTTAACTCTTGTAAGGAGCGGACGGTAGGCAAATGGGCTCGATAGAATATAACGAGGTTACGAAGCACAATGGACAATTTATCATCTTCCTTGAAAGATCCATATCACTAAAACAGGACCGTCATACACGTGAAATAGTCAGTAATACTTTCTGAGGGTTCCTGCTGTCTATTGCAGATATCCTTAAACAGTCTTATTCCCATATCAGTCATTTTGAATACAAATAAGGAAAAGAAATTGAGAAAAAGTAACTAAATAAAGGCTAACCTTAACTCGATTAAAGCTCCCAAAAAAAAATTCGTGAATACAGGTCAATTTAAACCATATCCGACGAATAAACTTTGGGAACATCAATAGAAGTGAAACAACAAAATAAAAATTAGGAACAAGAATAGGGTGCCAGCATTTTCAACGGACTAGAATTATCGGCGAAAATACAATTCCGATAATCTTAAATTAACCAACCAAGGATATTAAGCGATCAAGAAAGAAAACAAAATCAAAATTTAAGAAGATCGTACCCACACAAGAAATAAAGAACATCGATCCCCTGTTACGTGCTAAAGTGGCCCTTAAACATGTTTAGGTTAAGTTGATGTACGGAAGTTTCGCGCCATAATTTCAAAAGACGCGGCGCGTGGAATTTTAATAGACTAAGCGTGTACTTCCGATACGTCATAGTGAGTTTGCGCAGAGCGCGCGATCGGGAGGGTTGGACGAATAAGTTCGCGCTGGTGTAAAAGAAAAAAGAGTGGGGACAAAGTGGTGAGAGGTTTGGGTGACGCTCTGAAACGTGGCTGTTGGCCTTTAATCTTCAAAGAGTGTGGTCGTGTCTTAGCTTTACCTATGTAGATATCCTGCCTAATTATCTTTGTTGTCGCCCTTTACCTTGTTCCTAATCCGATCCCTGCATAGGTAGGAGAATTTTACAGCCACCGAGGCGAACTGGACTCCACGACCCTGATGTCCATGCTCAGCTAGCAGCTCCGGAGGAATTACCCTCCTCATCTATCCTGCAGGATGATAGGCGTACTTCGCGGAAATCTGGACCTATAATGTGAGTAAATTATGTGTTATCTGTTTATTTAACTTTTTATATTTCCGATTATTACGCAATGTAATTTGGCAGTGGTGACGTCATGGTAGTTGGCAGCGCGGAATCTGTAATAAGGTTCGCGCTTACATCCGCCAGAGGCGTAGCCCGCTTTATTCATTGCGCTTACGCGATGTGTTTATGAACTCTTAAACTGTATTACCGACTTCGTAAACTGTTTTATCGACTTTTAAATGGTAAGAACTATCACCAATTAAATTGTAATACCCCATGTGAGGAACGCCAAAGAACCAAAAGAAAAAAAAAATAACAGTTCGAACGTAAAGAGAGAAAAAAAATAAGTAGCATTACGTCGAGAAATGCGGGTAATGTAGGAAATTGGGCAGAAACAATAAAAAAAAAACCGGACCAGAAATTAAGTAAAATAAAATCGAAATAAACGTTATCCAAAAACCAAAATCAAAGCAGAAGTTAGGCCAAACAAAATCGGAGTAAAATTTAAACCAAACAACAAAATCAGAGCAGAAGTTAGGCCAAACAAAATCGGAATAAACGTTCCCCAAAACAAAATCGAAGCACAGCGTCAGGGTGTCAAAATTTATACTACGTTCATCGACGTAGCCTGAAAGACAAAGAAAGGATGACCGGGCTCAGCTGGCGTGTAGGCGGGGTCTTACAAATATAAAGAAAAATAAGGAAAGGCCTTAAGTAGGGTATAATTGGCAATACTGGGCCCTCTTTTGCTCCCAAAACCCTCATTTGCTCCCACATTTACATGTATATCCCCATAAGGAGCAAATGAGGAGGAGCGACTTTTTCCGTTCTCATTTGCTCCCAAATCCCTCATTTCCCCACACATCTGGACCAAAAAAGTTTTCTTCGACTAACCATTTTTTATCTTTCGAGATAAACCTATCTTAAATTTTTTATGTTTCGAGAT
Organism: Platerodrilus igneus; assembly: GCA_036346225.1. Lineage (NCBI taxonomy): Eukaryota > Metazoa > Arthropoda > Insecta > Coleoptera > Lycidae > Platerodrilus > Platerodrilus igneus. Next base: position 41,404 of record JARFIW010000469.1, on the reverse strand, counting down.
AAATGAGCATCCACATTTCCTCCTTATGGGGATTTACATGTAAATTTGGGAGGAAATGAGGAGAATCCCTCATTTGCCCCCACATCTGAACCAAATAGTTTTCTTCGTCTAGCCAATGCATCTTTCGAAATAAACCTACCTTGTTTGGTATCAATCAATATTAGAATTTTCTCAGCTACCCGAATTTCTAAGAATTTTTAAGATATCATCACCCCAAGGAGCTACCCCAATTTTAAGATTTCTTACCTGTAGCGACTTTTGAGCGTTCTTATAAACTTTTCTCAGCTACCCGAATCTCTAGGAATTTTTCAGATATCATCACCCCCAAGGCAGCTACCCCATTTTTAAGATTTCTTACCTGTAGCGACTTTTGAGCGTTCTTATAAATTTTTTATACGTGCAATACATCTTGTTAGTCTAGAATTTTATGTAGAATCCGAATCTGTAAACAGATTTAAAACAGGACCACCCTTACCATTTTACACACCCTCTAAATTATAACATTCCTGCGGCTCATACCTAAAAGAAAATCTAAAAACCATTCTTAAAACTTTTTATTACAGACAATTTTTACTAATACAGTTTAAATTTTGTAAACCACATTTCTAAATACATATTCACAATTTTTTATTTTGAACCTAGAACTTCTCATATCGGCTCATACTTATTAATATTTATTTCTAAATAGAGCACCTTTTCCAAAGACCAACCGGGCCCGCATGTTTCAAATTCCTCTGATTTTGTTCTTATGGTTTCGCTTAAGACCTCGTACATATTTTCCAGATTACTAGAAGACGTTATAACCACATTTTTTGTGTTAAAGGATTTCACATCGGTAGTCTCTTCCCCCATTTTGGTGTAAACGCCGTAGAGTTCGCAGTAGACTTTTACTGCTGTATGTTGTATTCTTTTTTCATTTATTAATCGAATAAATCGCTCTTTCTGCTTCCAAAGAAACTCGCGCACCCATCGTCGACACTGGCGTTCTTTATGCGATAGCTAGCCATACGGTTGTTAAACGCTGTACTAACCATTTCTACACCATCGTCGCTAGTAGCGGTAACTGATGCATTTTATGTCTGTTGCTCCTTAAGTGTGCGGCATAGTAGTCTTTTCCATTTCGAAATCGCATACTTTACACGGATGTTGGTTGTTTCATACAAGACCCTTTAACAACTGGTGGAGCTGAACGTTTACTGCAATGACATACCGTGCTGTTTTTCGGGAAAATAAATTCCGTTCTTAAATTCCCCAAATATTAACATCGAAAAAAACTCAAAATTTAAGAAGATTACCCAAAAAATAAAGAACATCATCCCCTGTTACTGTAAATTTAAAATGAGGTTAATTGATTACAAGTTTCCGCCATAATTTCAAAAACCCCGTGGAATTTTAATAGACTAAGCTTACCCGAACTCTATAGTTTCCAGAGCCCGATCGGGAGGGTTGGACGAATAATTCCGCTGGTTAAAAGAAAAAAGGGGGACAAAGTTAGAGGTTTTGACGTCTAAATTTTTTTAATCTTCAAAATTGGTTGTCTTAGTTTTATGTAGAATCCGCCCTAAACGTTTCGCCCTTTACCTTTTCCTAATCCATCCCTGCATATAGGAAATTTTAACCACCAAACTATCCAGACCCATTACTATACAGTAAATTTCCCATTTCCTAAATACTATTCCAAATTGGACCTAAATTTAAATTATGGTTATCTTTTATTTAATTTTATATTTCCGAAACGCAATGTAATTTGGATTGCTATGGTTTGGCAGCCTCGTAATAAGGTTCCCCCCCCCCCTTTTAAACCCCGGTAAAGGTTTAATTGTTCCCCATTGGGAACCCAAAGAACCGAAAATTTAAACGTTTTTGACTTTTAAAAAAAATAAATCCCTTTTTGAAATCCCCAATGTGGGAAGGGCCAAAAAAAAAAAAAAAAAATTAAGTAAAAAAAAATTTTAAGTTTCCAACCAAAATCAAAGGGAAATTGGGCAAACAAAAAAAAAAAACCAAAAAAAATAAAATAAATCTTTCCCCTAACAAAATTTTAAAACAAAACGGGTTTTAAAAAATTTCAATGGGAACGGTTTTTAAACCCACCTTTGCGGGCCAAACCCAAAAGTACCAAAGGGATTTAAAACGTTTGGTCCTTTTAGCAAACAAAACCGCAATACATTGTAAAACAACTAAAAGTTTCTGCGACCCTTTTATGTATTTAAGAATGCAAACCGAAGGTTTCCGAAGAAAGAACGAAGTTGAGGATTTGGGGACAAATGACGTCATAACCTGCTGCTCGTCCAATACATTTAAAGGGCATGCACCGGTTCGCCGTCGATGGGCGAATGCAAGAAAACACCGGAAAACGTCCCGTTATACGGATCGCGTGCAATTAAAACCAAAATGGGCACACAAATTGTGTCGTCAGAAGATGCAATTTAAACCAAAACACTTTAAACCATTACTTCCAACTTGTTGTTCAGGAACACAACAATTTAATTTTAAATAACTTCTACGTCATATTTTAGGAAATGGGCTTGAATATTTTAAATGCACCGGGTAATCCGGATTAAAAACCCCCAAGACCGTGGTTAATTAAGAAAAAGGCACGTTGGCCCTAAACCATTTTTGCCGCCGAAAACGCAACCCCTTTTTATTTCGGAAAACATCCACTTTTCGCCCCTTTTGAAATTTTTCGGTTTTAAATTTAAGCGGCCGACGTGATTTTCAGAACCGGTAATTGATATCCTCCAAAAGAAAAGAGCTCGATGTCCAACTTTCCCCTCGTAAAGGGAAAACTCGGTTCATCCATTAAACTTCGACCGCCCGTTTTGATAATTTCAAACATTTTCAACGACAAGGGCTGAGATTTTAAACCCCGAGGGATCTTTTGTAAACACATCCGAGCTACGCGTAACAACACAGCAAAACCGCATTTTGGCCACGCATTTATTGGAAAAGTCAGTCGCCCCACCGCAGCACCATTCACTTTTTGGGCACACCCCCGGTTAAAAATTTGAAACCCCTTTGATTTAAACACAAACGAGATTCCACTTTGATTTTTCCCACCAACCGCCGGACCAACAGCACCAACAGACGCCCTACTATTTTTCAAAACCACCGGTATCCCAAATTGTGGACGAAAATGTTGGGATGTGGAAAATGTAACCATACCCCGCTGTTTTTATTTGGTCCCAAAATTACAAACCACATAAAACTTATTATTTCCCCATTTCGACCATTTACTGCGCCATGGTTTTTTACTTTTCGAGTTTAAACCCCTTTAATTTTAAACCCCGGTTTATAAAGTGACCCCTTTTTCAGCCACAAACAGAAAAAAAAATTTTACACCCCCAAAACTTTTTTTTATTTAAAATATTTTTTTATCCAATATTTTTAAGAAAAATGAAAACAAAATTTTAAACGAAACAGATTTTAAAGACCCCCAAAATTCACTTTTAACCACCATCTTAGAACCTTTATGCAAGACAACCTTCCACCCCGGAAACCCCGTGTCCCGCACGTGGGATAACACGTATACTGTCCCAGGAAAAGCGAGGAAGGGGAGAAGAATTTAGGAATTAAAATTAAATATACAAATAAACAACTTCATACCCCCGGAGATTTTGAATTGAAATGATGTCATCTTCCTCGATAAACCAATTTTGCCGATCAAACCCCTTTAGCTGCCGCAAACAATTGGCAGTCAAGCAAACCCAAATTTTTGAAACCTTTCGGCCACCAAACCCAAGCCAAATAACAGTTCATCCCCGGACAATAAAATTGAACCCATTCCCAAACCCAACATACCAAAACAACCAACAGGGCCCAAGAAAACCATGCCACGACAATACCACGACCCACATACCAAAACGAATACATGAACCGAACCACGCGACACGACCAATTTTATTGCCCCTTAATGAAGTTTTCCTTACATTATTGATAAAAAAAGGTTAGGCCGGCGCGGCCCAACCATTAATTTTTCCTTTATCTAACCTAGGTCCACACTTGTTTTTAATGGAAAACTCATTAAAAGCAATTAGTCAAGGGTTTTAATGAGAAACCATTAAAAAAAGCAATTAGGGTCATTGGTCATTGGTCATTTTGGTCATTGGTCATGGTCATGTGGTCATTCATGTGGTCATATGGTCATGTGGTCCCATATGGTCATGTGGTCATGGGGGGTCATTTCACCCATGGTCATTTGGTCAACCCTTTAATTACAAATTAAATTTGATATAGGAAGGTTTTGGGTGGCTTAGTTTGTGAATTTTAACAACATATTCGACTATTTTCGGCAATATACCCCCACTTGTAGGATACTAAGAGAACAAATTTTCGTATTCAATTTAGTATTTGAGTAGCTAGAACGGTAAACATGAGCGTCTCCAAGGTGATTAACGTTTCCAACTTCTTGGGAATAAAGTGAAACCGACAAATGAGCGATTTGGATTATGGCTGTTGGCAGAAAATATGTGCAACAAAATCTGGTACAGATATTGGTAATATTTGTTATGTCGAAGGCGAAAAGATGCTGACTGGGGAACACACACCAATTACAGAACCATTTTGTGACAATATAATGTTGGTTAAAATTTTGACCTTTCTGACACCGAACAAGCATCTGCAAACAAAAGGATGTTTATCCTAAAAAGAAATTTGTGGTGCATTTAACAGCTATCTACGAAGAAAGTTCGACGATTTGTTTCGCTAGGCATGGTGTTAAAGCTAAGCTTCCGTTTTCTGGAAAGCATAACAAGATAGGCCAGAGGTAAAAGAAATTATCGGAAAAGAAGACCTGAATGCATTAATAAAAATTCCAAAATCCTATATGTGTTCCATACAAAGTGGAACTAGCAGATGTTAAGTTGGAAACTTTATTGGAGGAACTACCAGATATATTAGACGAAGTCGAAAAAGATTATTTCTATCTTTTGACATGGATGTAACCCAAGATTTTGCAGGCATATTTAGCAAGATGGAGATGTGTAATTATTTAACCAAAGCATAACTTTTGCTATAAGGGAGAATACGAAGAAAAGTGTAATATTATAGTTGACAACGATAAAACTGGGGGATTGATTGTTTAACATGGCTAACAACCAATGCAAGAATTAAGATTTACAACAAATTTGTGTGCCAGATAACAAGTCCTGGTGTTAATAAACAACTTGGCAATCATATACTAGATTTTTACGTTGTCCAGATGTACGTTTAAGGGAAACATTTGCGTCTACTTTGGCCAAAGAACATGGTATTACGCGATTGGAAGCGACAATATACAACTGTGCAATTGGAAGCTATGTCAGTGCGGAACGGGGTATAAACCCTTAAAAGACTGTTTAACCTTATTGGAAGATAGTGTTATACTTCCTAAAGGCGCCAATGTACTGGTACCACTTCCAAAATGTGGGAAGCTATCGGACAAGCTACAAAATAGCTGCTGTTTAGTGTATAATAACCTGCTACAGTACGTGTATTGGGGAATGGCAATACAAAGAAATTGACAGGCTTGCAAATTGTTGTCCAAAAACCAAGGAAAGGGAAAATTGATAAAGTATGTGCTGGCTTTTAGTTTTAACTATTTACCTGTAAATTATTTGGAGATAGTAGAGGAGGAAGACAACCAAGATAAAATAAAAATCTACACAAGTGCTACATTAAAGCAGGTAGTACATATTTTACACAATCTGCAACACCATATTCTACAATTCCAAAAGAAATAGTAATTTCGGAATTGGGATTGATAGATACCCAAATTCGTCCAGAGGTTGTACGACAACGCGTAAATATTGGTAGTAAACCTATCCGTTTACGCAAAGGAAATTGCCCCATTATGTATACCATACGCTGTGGGAAGGAAAAGACAACTGGAATTAGAGGAAATGGATGCAAAAAGGCGAAAATTGACTAATGGAAAACACTGCGACAATACGCGATCAATACAAAGATGTGTTAGACAAAGAACATCTTATTAGAGAAAATGAGGAAGAATTAAAAGATTATTTTATGTGTCGATGGACTGACTTAGATACATCTGGTTTACAAGTTGTATGCATTTGGGTTAGTAAAAAGACTCTTTAGTTATGTAGGCGTTCTTGCGGAAAGGATGGTACTAAATCCGTATATTTTTAAAAGGTTATTCTAAAAACGTATTTATCAAAATGGCAGATAACAAAGACGAACTAAGGAATGCGGGTTTGTAATCTTTGGCGTACACCACACGCAAAGGGGTCCTTAAACATTGTATATTTGCCTAGTAAAGAACCTTGGATCATTTAAAACCGAGGGTCTTACAACCTATAACAACCATATATTCCCAAAAGTGGTGGACATGCAACTACGCAACAGTCTGTGGGAGAATAAGGATTTTCCAATACCGACAAGAAGAAGTCGATCAAGCTAACAAGATACGTATGCAGGATATAGTGGAAAGCTGCGATTAAAAGATTGTCACAAGCTGCAAGAATTACACGAAGGAATGGATCTGGTTGTCGGGGAATCAAAGACTTTAAATATAGAGGCAAACTTGTACATTTTACAATTCGAAAACCTAGACGGTCTCTATGTATCAAACTATTGGTTAGAAAAGGAGATAGAAGACTTGGGTATCGATTTAAATTTTAAGCTGCGAATAAAATTAGATAAAATTAAAGCCACCCAAACAAACATAAAGAAAGGACTGTTTCTGTGTATAACTTTGTATTAAAATTAAGTTTAAATGACCCATGCTTGGATTAAATATTTTAAATTTGTTATGTATAATGTCAGAATAAACATTTTATAATAGTATATAACATTGTTCTTTATTTATAAAAGGCTGTGACGTTACCCGAAATAGCACTCGCACAGAGAGGGTGCGTGGGCAGCCGCATGGGCAGGGGTGTACGCGCGGTGCGCATGGGGGGTGTGCATGCGAGGGGTGCTCATGGGCTGGGATGTGTGGCGTACACGAGGGAAGCGGATGTTAACAGTCACCAAGCATCCAAATTTATTTGGATGGTATCGAGTACTTGCCTGCGTATGTATCCGGAGTAAAAGAATACGATTTGCATACGCAGCTTATTAATAAAATTAGTTTATCGAGGGAAGATGACAAAAGGTACATCATTCCTAATAGTACAACAATCTACGCATGGGGGGTAAAGATATAAGATAGTTGTTTATATTTGTATATATTAGTTTTAAGATTCCATAATTTTTAAGTTCTTCTCCACCTTCCAAATCCTTCCGGCTTCTATCCTGGTTGACAGAGTATACGTGTTATCTCCACGTGGTATTCGGGACACGGCGGTTTTAGATTTCGGGAGATGGTTATTAAGCATATGTCTGATGCAAAAAGGGTTCTAAAGATGGGTTAAATAAAGATGAGCAAAATTAAATTTGGTCTTTAAAACGCATAACTTTGTATGGGTGGTCCTATTTAAAATCTGTTACAGATTTGGGGTCCCTAGAAAATTTAATATTAGTTGATACCTAGCAAAATATATTTATCTTAAAAGAGTGACTACCTGCGTATAATAAATACAATATAACACTTGTCAACAAAAAGTTGTAGGAAAATTAAAGACGTATTTAATGGGGTCCAGTATTAGAATTTGTTGGTAGAATGTTAAGTCCTACTGTATTGTAGGCGAGAAAGATACGATTAAAAGATTAAGGTCTCACGAATTGTAGTTAAGTAAAACCGAGGGTCTTACAACCTATAACGAGCATATATCCAAAGGGTGGCATGCAACTACGCAGCAGTGGGGGAGAATAAGAATTCTTCCAATAAGAAATTAAAGTTTCATGTACGTAGCACCAGTCATTGGGAAATGGTCGAAATGTGAACCTATAAAGGCGATTATTAATTGTGGTTTAGAAAATAGTAGTTTTCGTGGACTAAATAAAATAGCTTAGACTGGTTAATGTATATGGTTACATACTCGTACACATCCACAAACATCTGTTTACGTCCACAATGGGATACCGGTGTTTTTGTTTAACAAATAGTAGGAAAGATACGTCAGGTGTTAGTGGTGAAGCCCATAGGATCGTTGGATTCAAAAAGAACGGTGCGGGGGAATGTATGGTGGTTCCGTTAGAATAATCGAAAGTGGTTAATCTCGTATTAGATGTTTAAATAAGCGAAAGTGTAAAGGCCTACATAAACAAAAATTTAATTACCGACAAAAAGTGCGGATGTGCTACACTTATAAAGAAAGTATGGAATGGTGCTTTTAGCGGCCCTACAGAAAAGGGCGACTGACTTTTCCAAGCAACTACAAGAATAGCAGTAGCGCAGAAAGGGGTATGCATGTATTATACAGTTGCTGCAAAATATGTTAGTTTACGCGTAGCTCGGATGTGTAATTGATCACGACTTAAAGATCCTCGGAGGTTTAAAATTCTCGCCCATTGTCGTTTGAAAATGTTTGAAATTATCAAAACGGTAGCGGGTCGAAGTTTAATGGATGATTGACCGAGTTTTTCACCTTTACGAGGGAATTGGAAGTTGACAGACATCGAGCATCTAATTCTATTTGGAGGATATCGAGTACTTACCGGTTCTAGAAATCAATACGTGCGGCCGACCGCTATGCGAAAGTGTAAAAGCCTACAGAAGCAAAATTTAATTATCAGACGAAAAGTGCGATGTGCTATAGAAAGTATAAAAATGGTGCTTTGCATCGTTAACAGTAAAAAGGAGAGTGACTTTTTCTAGCAATTACAAGAATAGCAGTAGCGCGCGAAGGGGTATGCATGTATTATACAGCGCATTGTTGTAAAATATGTTAGTTTACGAGAAGCTCGAACGTGCACAAATTAAATTTAATCTATAATTAACCACGGTCGTAAAATGGAAATTAATGGTAATTTAATACGTTAAGCATATACTTTCGCTTGGTGATTCATTTGGAAAATATTCAAGCCCCCATTTCCTAAATATGACGTAGAAGTTATTTAAAATTAAATTGTTGTAAGTATCCTGTAGACAACAAGTTGGTATTTTCTTAGTAATGGTTTAAAGTGTTTTTGGTTATAGTAGCATGCATCTTCTAAGCACGACTTGCACACAATTTGTGTGCGTGTGCTACCACCCTTTGGATTTTTAATATGCACGCGATCCGTATAACATGGAAGACGTTTTCCGGTGTTTCTACTAACGATTCGCACCATCGACGAAGCGAACCAGGTGCATGCATTGGCGCTAAATGTATTGGACGAGCAGCGAGGATTATGACGTCATTTAGTTCCCCCCGAATCCTCAACTTCGTTCGGTGTCTTCGAAACCTTCGGTTTGCATTCTATAGGGTACATAAAGCAGGTGCGCAAGAGTAAACCTTTAGTTATGTTAGTTCGCTTACAAGTCAAGTCTTATAGTGCGGATTTTGTTTTGTACTAAAATGGTATCTGCAAACGTTTTTAAATGCGATGTGTCACGTCTACTTTACCAGGAGGGATGTCTCAAACGGCACCAGAACAAATGTGTGGTGTAACATCGTCCGGTTGCTTATACATCCGTCCGCAGCAAAGTACTTAAACTTGGGCTTGCGGTATCGCTTTACGAGAATGGGAACTTCAGCGACACAAGGAAAAACAGCACGGTATGTCATTAACCAGTAAACGTTCAGCTCCCCAGTGTTAAAGGGTCCTTGTACGAAACAACCACGAATTATGTGTAAAGTATGCGATTTCGAAATGGAAAAGACTACGTATGCCGCACATTTAAGGAGCAACAGACATAAAATGCATCAGTTACCGCTACTAGCGACGATGGTGTAGAAATGGTTAGCAGCGTTTAACAACCGTATGGCTAGCTATCGCATAAAGAACGCCAGTGTCGACGATGGAGTGCCGAGTTTCTTTGGAAGCAGAAAGAGCGATTTATTCGATTAATAAATGAAAAAGAATACAACATACAGCAGTAAAAGTCTATGCGAACTCTACGGCGTTTACACCAAAATGGGGAAGAGACTACCGATGTGAAACTTTAACACAAAAAATGTGGTTATAACGTCTTCTAGTAATCTGGAAAATATGTACGAGGTCTTAAGCGAAACCATAAGAACAAAATCAGAGGAATTTGAAACATGCGGGTCCGGTTGGTCTTTGGAAAAGGTGCTCTATTTAGAAATAAATATTAATAAGTATGAGCCGATATGAGAAGTTCTAGGTTCAAAATAAAAAATTGTGAATATGTATTTAGAAATGTGGTTTACAAAATTTAAACTGTATTAGTAAAATTGTTGTAAAAAAGTTTTAAAATGGTTTTAGAGGAATGAAAATAATTTGGTTGTAAATTCCTGTTTAAACAAGTGGATCTCAAATTTAGACTAAAAAAGAGGTTTATAAGAAGCTCAAAAGTTGGGAAGTAAAATTTTGGTAGGGTGGGAAATTAGATTGGGTAAAGCTGAAGAAAAAGTCGCTCCTAAATCATTGGTTCTTGGGGGATTACCAAAATTACAAATGAGGTTTATTTCGAAAATAAAGGACTAGAAAAAAACTATTTGGTTAAATTTGGAAATGATCATTAGGAAAAGAGAAATGTGGATTCAAATTATCTCGAAAAAAAAATTTAAATAGGTTTATTCAAAATAAAAATGGTTAGTCGAAGAAAACTTTTTTCCAAAAAAAAATTCAAATTAAACCAAAAAACGCTCTTCCTCATTTCTCCTTAAATAATAAAATGGTTGAAACAAATTAATTGTATGCGTAAGCACAATTAATACTCAATGCCCCAAATAAAGGAAAAAATTAACAATATTTAATAATAAATATTTTAATACAATGGGGCTAACAGTTATTATAACCCATAATAAAAAAACAAAACAACTAAATCCTTATGTAGAAAACCCCCAAAGAACAAGGGCGGAGCGAGGTTTTAAATTATCACTTTTTTACCAAAACAAAAATTCAACAATTACCCAAAACCAAAGTTATCCACCAAAGGGTAAATTACAATTAAAAAATTAAAATTGGCCGAAAATAATTTAAAATATTCCCCAATCGTCCGTTTAAGATCAAAACTTAACTAACACAAATCTTCCCAATGAAGAAAGTAATCAATTCAATTTTAATAAAAATTAATTTAATCCTGCGGTTTACAACATACCCAAAAAAAAGGAAACCGACCCGCTTTTCCAAATGTAAATTGCAATTTTCAAGAGCCGGGCGGAGCAAATGGACTTGGAACATCCCCGTTCTTTACCAAAAACAAAGCGGCCAAAATTTCAATCAAATCTGCCCAAAAAGAAAGTTTGGCCACCAAAATTAAATAAGTTACAGTAAAATTATTATTCGCAAAATACTTTTTAATAATCCCAATTTAAACATTGCTTTGAAACGAAGATTTTGAAATTAAAAACCATAATCAAGGTAACCGGACGGTTAATCTTCCATAAGTAAATTTCGTTCTTCTTTTCTAAAGAATTTTAAAATTATCCTCTATTTAAAACCGGAGTTTGAAATCGCCCGTTTATTAAAATTTAGTTTCAATTGGGTTTATTTAAATTCTTTCGGTTCGAGCAAAATAGTTTACCGTTTTAAAGTTTGAAACCCCAATTTTCGTTTAATAATTAATTCGCGGATTTAAAATAATTTTTATTAAATCTCCTTGCTTTTAAAAAAGCAATTTGGAAACAATTTTAGTTTCTCCGGTTTATTTTATTCTCATAAATTCCTTGAATTTTAATTCTAATTTAAATTTTTGCTTTGAAACCAAAGTTTATTCATAATTAAAAAGAATATCTTGTTTTGTTAAATACTTTAAAATAAGTAAAGTGACATTACACTTCATTTCAAATCGTTACAATTCCTAGTGATCGTTGAACACGTTATAGGTAAGCGCCTTTAAGACGGACCATTCTTAACTCTTCACCGACTGTCAGTGAAATTCCAATCTTGGATGAATCTCTTTAATTATTTACTGGCTTTTATACAAAAGACTAAATTTCAAACTTCTTTATACTTGTCCAGTAGATAAGTTCTAATTTCTACAAAATTGCTGTTAGTGGCTACCTTACGTTATCTTAATTGACTAATTTACGAGGTTATACAAATTTTACTATCTTCTTTAATTGGTATAGTTTACAGGGATGAATGTAAAATACCTGCTCGTTGTCGCTTTGTTATCATTTAATAGGTCGTTAAACATCTTATTGTAAAAATTATTGTAGTAAAACGTTAAACTCACTAATTGGACTGTTTACGTTTATATTGTTTTATAGTAAAAGACAATTATCTGTCATTTGCACATTAATTTATCAATTTTTGTTACAAAAGTGATTTTTCAACATTAGAATAATCTAGAATAATAGCCTAGTTCAAGATTGGATTTTACGTTACTCACTAAAATGGAAAGAAATCCCTAGAAAAATAATTGCAGTGTTCAAGCTTCTTGTTAAATGTTTTGCCAAAATAATTTTTTAAATGAGTACCTTCAATAGTGTTTTTAGTAGATACGTAATATTGTTTAATACTTTTGATAAAAGTTCCGACCGTATTCTTAAATGGTATTTTATGTCTTTAGAAGAAGGAATATTTATATATGGGAATCCGTTTTACGGGATTTTCAAACTACATAATATGCATTTAAAATTTGTTTTTAAATTAGATTTGTTATGAGGTAACAATTTTGTATTTTCTAAGGTTTCACTTATGTCTAACAATAATTATACTAAGAGTTTCGTATTATCAAAATATTATACAGAGTGTTTCTTTACAGAAAATTAAATATTCGAAGCTTTTAAATTTCTCTGGTTTTGGAATGCCTTATTTATAGAATATCATACTCATTGACCAGTATATGACCTTATCACATCAATGTATGTATGTATGTATATATATATATATATATATATATATGTATATATATATTACTCATATTTAGACCAGGGTAGAAAATTAAATAATCACATCAAATAATTTTAATCACCGTGTAGAAGCTTTGGAAAAAAGTACGCGTTATTAAATAAAAGCGTGAAGCATAAAAATTCATTCGTTTTATTAAAATTAAGAGATTTAAATTATTCATAAGACGCTTTATATAAAAGGAAGCACTATTAGAAAACTTTACGGGTAATTTAATTATCCCTAGTAAAGAAACAAATAAAAATTACGTGCAAAATTTATATTAATTAACTCTATTTTAAGTAACTGGTATTAAACAAAACGTACAGATAATAATTGTAATTGAAGTTAATTGAACCGTTAGTAACATATAATATCTATAAAAACTTGAAAACCCCAATAAAATACCATGAAATCAAGCTCTGAGAATTAATAGTATGTTTAAACACCTTGCGTATTTTTAAAAAGCTCATTCTGCGTAAATGTTGCAGATAATTAATAGTTACAAAGAATCTTGGAGAAACCGTGGCTTAATATTCACGAGAAGGTGCGATACGGGGTTATTTAACCCAGATAGTCCACATGGACTGAAATAATCGATAATAAGGAATATCAATTTGCACTAATAAGAACAGGGTAGATAGAGACAGATAATATGCGCAAGACCGAGACATATAGTAAAAGGCGTGAGTAGAGCAACGTCATGGGGTTGCGATTGGTTGAAAATAAAAGGCAAAATTGAGAGGTAGAAATAACATTTCTGTATAAAATTTAATTAGGTATTCTCAGACGTTGCGTGCCGTGTGGAAATTTTCTGAGATTTAACTGAGGCGAGTGCAAAATTCGTAAAAATCGCATGCCGGGCTGCGGACTGGGAACAGAGCATGCGAAATTCTAGAAACTGGTCGTTTTGAGGACTCGACCGACAGACAGGCTAACCTCTATATATACCCAGGGGAATATGAACAAGCTCTCTTAGATCTTCGACTTGATTGAACGCGTTAAACAGTGTTTTTTAGTTTTCCGGTTTTAATATTAAATAATTTAAACAGTTTGCTCGAATATTATGTGATTTAAAACAGCTTGTTCTTTACGTGCTACAATGAATGTACGTTAGTGCACTTAGAAAAGAAGATACAAGGTAAAGAAAGTTTAGTATCACTGTACCAATTGGTAAAATGTACTACGACAAATAAATACACAAAAGTAGGCAGTTTTGGCGTATATTGGTGAAAGAAGTATGAATTTCTTTGTTATTTTTCGGGGGTGTTAATAATTAAATGGTTCGTAAACATGACTGGATCCACTAAACAAGGTTCAGATATACACAGATGAGTTCCGGAAAAGCCCTGAAACAACTTTAAATAAATGGTGATGGAGCAAATTTTTAAAACGTTGAGAATCAGAAGTCGTAAATATAACCCAGTTGGAATGGTGTAATTAACAAAGGGACGATGTACATTGAAGCTACGAGTGCAGTAACCTTCAGGTAAATTATACTATTTTGTTCGAACTTTGATATTTTGGTGTGTGTTGAATAACTTTATAATTTGTTTATTTAAAATGGACAGTAGTGAAATTGTACTAACAATAATATTTTAATTTTAAGGTGAAATTTGCTTGTTTAAGTAGAAAGGGGTATTTAGTATTGATGTTCTGGATTATGATGAAAATATGGGTATGTCTTTGAGCTCAATTAGACGAACCTGGTTAATTAACGTAAAAGGGGTGGTAGATGCTCCCTTTGTACTCTGCATATATTGTTATAGTAATTAGTAGGCATCCTACAAGGACTTTAATTCTGGATGCATTCTAAAATGATAACAAATTTAATCTTGAAATTTTCTGATACTGAAATTTATGCTGAATTTTAATTTTGAAATTTTAATGTATTGTGAATATTGATGTAAATAGAGTTAACGTTGATGTTTGTGGTAGGAATGTGTTTATTTTTTATGAATGAGGATGAAAGTTATCTAGGGAGCAGCCGAGGCGATTAACAGAAGAAAGTCAACGGACCAGGTAATTCAAGAGGTGTCACAGCATTCTTGGCGCCCAATTCGTAAGGCTCGATTAGAAAAGCGTAGTTCACGGATTTTGTAGGTTTCACAGCAATATATATATATATATATATATATATATATATATATATATATATATATATATATTACTCAAATTTAGACCAGGGTAGAAAATTAATTAACGACATCAAATAATTTTAATCACCGTGTATAAGGAAGCTTTGGAAAAAGTACGCGTAATTAAAGGCCTACTGTGAAGACTTAAATCATTTAATTAGAATGTAGGGTTTGTATAGAATTTTATTAGATAATGCGCGTTATTAAAACCGTGGAGCATAAAAATTTATTCGTTTCATTAAAAATAAGGGATTTAAATTATTCACTAGACGCTTTCTATATAAAGAAACAAATAGAAATTACGTGCGAAATTTATATTAATTAATTCAATTTTTAAGTAACGAGTATTAAATAAAGTGTACAAATAATAATTAATATTTAATTATTATTCGCTAAAAATTAAAGAGTAGAAGTCAATGCCATTCATTATTATTTTAATTGGAGTTAGTTGAACGATTATTAAGGTATAATATGCATAAAAGCTTTTAAAAACCCAATAATACCAAATATGAGACGCGTTGCTAGCATACAAATATATCTAGAAGGTTAAAATACGTGGAATATCCAAATCGTAGAAGTATTACGATTGAACACCTGCGTATTTTTAAATATCACGTTCTGTTTAATTTGTTTGGATAAACATGAAAATTCTGCGTATATTGGAAACGGTCGGATAAACCGTAGCTTATATTAACGAGAAAGGCTAGTTGAGGGGTTATTTAACTCAAATAGGAATACACGTGGATTGAAATAACAGATAGTAAAGAATATCGATTTGTACCACTCAGACCAGGGTAGAAAGAGACGGATAAAACAGGTAAAACAGAGACACAGATAATAAAATGCCGGATTTAAGAAGCGTCACTAGCTTTACGATTGGTTGAAATAAGATGCAGATATGAGAGGTGGGAACAACAATTTCTAGATAAAATTAATTAGTTATTCGCAGACGCGTGGCGAGACGTGTGAAAATTTCTTAGATTTTCAACTGGCGCGAGTGCAAATTTTGTAGAATCGCTGTGCCGGACTGTCGAAAAAGAACAGAGAATGCGAAATTCTAAAAATTGTCCGTTGAGGGACAAATCCGACGTGCAAGCAAGACCGTTATATAAACCCGGACTTTAAACAGTTTCGCACTCTTAGATTTTCGATTTTGATTCAATACTTTAAACAGTTTGGCTCTTAGATTTTTGATTTTATAGAATAGTTTAAAACAGTTTGCTCTTTATTTTTTTGATGTTATACGATACTGCAAGCAGAATACGTGCTACAATACAAGTTATTATGCATTAGTGCATTTAGAAAAGATAGATAAGTAGCGATAAATAAATACATTTAAGCATGCAGCTTTGTATAGCGTGAACGAATTATGAATTGCTTTGCTAATTTTCGGGGGTGAGTAATCAAGTGTTATTCGTAAACGTGATTGGATCCACAAAACAAGATTTAAATATACATAGATGAGTTCCTGAGAAGCCCTGAAACAATTTAGACGAATGGTGGTGTACAAAAATTTTAAAAGCGTTCAGAATCTAAAGCCGTAAACATAAACCAGCTGGAATGGTGGAATTAGCAAGTCCGATGTGCATTGAAGCCACGAGTGCAGTAACCTTCAGGTAAATTATACTATTTTGTTCGAACTTTGATGTTTTGGTGTGTGTTGGATATCTTTATGATTTGTTTAATAAAATAGACAGTAGTGAATTTGTATAAACAACAAATTTTTAATTTTAAGGTGAAATTTTCTTGTATAAGTAGAAAGGAGTATTTATCAGGTTTATGTTTTTGATTATGATGAAAATTTGGGTCTGTCTTTGAGCTCAATTAGACTAATCTGTTTAATTAACGTAAAGGGGTGGGAGATGCTCCCTTTTATTCAGACTTAGGTCTGCACATATTGTAACTTAGTTAGTATGCATCCTACCAGGACTTTAATTCTGGATGCAAATTAAAAATGATGACAAAACTTGATATGGAAATTTTATAATGCTGCAATTTATGCTGAAATTTAATTTTGAAATTTTAATGTATTGTGAATATTGGTGTAAATAGAGTTAATGTTGATGTTTGTGGTAGGAATGTGTTTTTTTTTATGAATGAGGATGAAAGTTTTAACTAGGTGAGCAGCCGAGGCGGAAAGAGTAAAAAGGCGACCATTAGAAGAGATTCAACAGGGCGAGAATCACAGCAAATCTTGGTGCCCAATTCGAGAGACTCGAATATTTTTTTTTACTCTGGTGAGGCTTTTTGTAGGTTTCACAGCAATATATATATATATATATATATATATATATATATATATACATGTTGGGTGACTCAAAATAATGGACACAATTTTAGTTTGCTATATTTCCTGAACTATAAATTGTACTTTAATTCTGTAGGTTACATTTGTAGCAGATTGTTGTAAATTTTCAAATACTACCTACTACCGTTAGAGCGTTCTAGTACCGCACTACACTGTGGCATCAGCTGTTTCGGATAGGTACCGCGTCAGTTGTAAGCGAGATGGTTATTATGAAGTACAAGATTTTTTGCGTTCGCGAATAAAGCAAAAATAAGTCTGTGACTGTGATGTAGTATGCATTTAGGCGTAAGTTTAAGGTAAACCTGCAACGCGGAAGATCGTTTATCGTTGGAACACACGATTTAACAAATTAGTCATCTTTGTAAAGTTAAAATCCCAGGCCTACAGCGTGTATCGTAGGAGAGCGTGAAGTACATTCGAATGAGATTTCACCCGTAGAGCAAATAGGGAACTTTAAATACGCTCTCTACGTTTGATTTTTCAATGCTCCATCCGAAAGTATTACTTTGGCCAGAAAGCGAGCTTTTTTTACATGAAAATTTTGAATTTTGTTGAACCCTGGCTGTTCCAAGCAAGGTGTGTGATAACATTAACACACCGGACCTACATTTTACCTCACATCTTAACGAAGGCGTACTTTTGTGAAAAATGTTCGCCTAACATTTTTCAATCGGTCCGTGTTGAGATTCGGATCCGGGACCTTGGGCTTAGTAGTCACTCATTAGTCAACTAAGCCACCTGAACCTGACTACCGTAAGCAACTATCTGGCGTGTATTGAATCGCCGGCTGTAGTACAAACCATACCATTTACAACTGCATGGTACAAGCTCTTCGCGCAAACGATAAGGTATCGCGTGTAGAATTTTGTGGCCAAATGCTACGGAGAATATAAACTGTTTCTGCTTCGTACGATGAAGCCACGTTTTACTAAATGGGGAAGTCTATAGGTACAAGGTTCGAATATGATGGATTTAAAATCCTCATGTAATGGAACATGAGCGGAACAGCCCGAAAGTTAATGTGTTTTCCGCCATATCGTTGACCCTATAGGTTTATGGATTTTTCTTTTTTGATGAAAATGCGGTTGGAGTAATTTATCTTAGAATGTTGCAAAACTGGCTTTTTCCTCAAATGAGTGAAGATTTGAGAGGTTACACTTTTTTGCAGGACGGAGCTCCAACGCATTAGCACTCGAATGTGCCACGTTCTGTGAATGAATCTCTACTTTAAGGATGGATGCATCGCATGGGGAATGGAGACTCGGCACATCAGTTCTAGTCACTCAGGTTTCAAACCTCACACCCTGCGACTTTTTCTTGTAGGAGTTTGTGAAGGGTGCAGTTTACGTACCACTTCTTCTCACGAATTTGAATGATCTATGAAACCGTATCACTGTTGCGGTGAACTCACTGACGCAAGACATTCGTCATCAAGTTTGGGATGAATTTAGCTACTATCTAAATATTATTTCGGGCATCCGAAGGGGGCATATTGAACGTATATATATTCAAATGTAACTTATAGAATTAAAGTTCAAGAATTATAATAAACTGAAATAGTGTCCATCATTTTAAATCTCGTTGTATATCCGAGTCTTTGAAATTTTTAGCTTGTCCAATAGATGCAAAAATCGCCGGGAATAATCAAAAATATAAGCAATCGGACCGAGCTTCCACTTCAAAAACCAACCAAATTGTGATTTCCTGTTGGCTGACCGTAAATTAAGAAATATGTCCACTTGGCGTTTACCATAAGCCAAATGGCGGAATTTGTAAAAGAATAACTGAAACTTATGAATTTATGTTTCAGGCTTAGTGGCAGATGGGCTAGTTCTGCAAACAAAATACCTTGAAAGGAGTTTGTCTGCGTAATTTTATCTCTTCATAAGTATAATAGTATCTATTGAAAAATTTAATTAAGCACAAACCTCGATTATAGATGAGTAGCCAAATTTTACTACTAAATTAAAAAAACATCTAATAGATAAAAGAACATCCCTTTGGAAAAACGCAACCCATCAATAAAGGTTTAGTAGGTGTAGAGCGTCAAAAGTACAATAGCAACCGCTAGGACCACAGAGGGTTTTCAAAGGATTTTTTCTACCCTTGTATGTTCAACAGGTTGCTATTGATATCAGTTTATTGGAAAATAGGGGATTTTACAAGAGCTTTCCGTGTTTTACGCGTTTGCTGTCGATTCATCCGCCCCCGTAATTCGCAAGTTCGTTCCGATCTAATAAACGTACCGGGGTGCGCGTTTATATGCCGTTTGACAGGTTGCTATATATTCCGATGTTGTTAGTTGTCAGTCATTTTATTACACGATTAATCGAGCATTGTCAGGTATTGTTTCCGTTTCAATGAGTTTTGATTTGTTTTACTATAACGATTTTCTTACTGTTTGTGGATACATGAAGTTAGTTTATTTATGAATTGTAAACAGAAGACATTAAATGTAGCTTTTGTATAAACTAAGCTTTGTTAACAAATAAAAATTTCCTACGGTATTGAGGATTATTTGTATAAAGGCGCTCGGGTATTATGCAACAAAATACAAGAGTAGATAAGCTACCTTTGTACGTGCACAAAAAACAGGGTTTCTTATGGGATCTAACAGGTGAAAGTCTAAGTCCATTCTGGTCATTTTTGTACCCTTCAAGGTCATTTGTCGAAAGATTGAGTCCCTTTCTTTCACTCTTACTTTTTTGTGGCACGATATATCCTCTTTTTTATGAGAGGTACAACCGTGGGCTCGGAATGTTGTCATGCGCGTTAATGATCCTTATTCTGTCTGCAGAGACGTGATACAAATTTATGGATTATTTCAGTTATGTGGTACCAATGATTAGGCAATTCAAATAAATCGATACAAATCGTATATAAAAATTTATCATATAATTTATACATATCTAGTAATTTATATTTTCTCCTATACCTACCTTTTAATTTATTTACAGATACACTTATATTTAAATACAAGAGTAGTTATACATGTATTTTACATTTACATAAATAGGTACAGTATACTTTATACTATAGTACAATACTAATTTACACCAATA
The DNA here is from genome assembly GCA_036346225.1 of Platerodrilus igneus. Lineage (NCBI taxonomy): Eukaryota > Metazoa > Arthropoda > Insecta > Coleoptera > Lycidae > Platerodrilus > Platerodrilus igneus. The sequence goes on along the minus strand of JARFIW010000469.1, from coordinate 21,068 downwards.
TAATACATGGTTATGAGTAACACCTAACATATTAACACCATATATTACACAACACATTTTATAATGACGACAAAGATTACAGTCCAATTGTAGTCCATGATTAAATAGTGTATAATAGGTAGCGTTGGATATGAGCCGATCGTCCTCTGGAGTAAATAGATTTTTTTCCTGTACGGTTGTATGAATTGGATGCTTGATCGGCTGAATTAGGTTTTGTTTTACAAATACTATGTTAAACCTTTCTATGTTACTGACAATCATTAAAAATAATTCTGCTTTTAATATGGATCTTTTAATTTCTTTTATTTTCTTAGGCACGGATTACATATAATTGAGAATGTGATTCATACTCTTCCCTTAATCGTGAGAATTTAGCCACATCTTCCTTCGATGTCTTACAAGCTTTCGTAACATATAGCGTTAATCGTAATCCAATAAAATCAGTCATAATCAGTCCATTATGTTCATCTTTCATTATCCCTAACAGTTTCTTGTTAACCAATGGAATTTCATAACTGTTGTTAGAAGGATATTTCGATGTGTCAAAGTATCCAAGATATTAATTTGTGAAGGACCTTAATTCAAAATTTTAGGGATCAGACTCTCTGTAGGATATGACATCCATCCCCAACAACTGTATTCATAAATTGATAATGAAAATGTTATATCAAGGATGCACATGCCAACATATATAGGTTTATTAAAAGAAATTCTACTGTCACTAGACTTTCATCAAAAATCGTAATATTTTTAAATAAAGAATTTGATATACTAGCGTCAACACCATATCTACCATCCCAGTTTAGTGATTGTTTTACATTACATTGCTTTCGTAATTTGCCATCGTATTTCCAAAGACTGCATTATTCATTAAAGTAGTTCTTCGCAAATTCATTTCTTACGTATTTTTGGAGTTTAATATTTAGATCGGTGTGGGATTTTAGCCAGCGCTTTGTTTAAATATCAACACTCGGTGAAGCTGCAGACAATAAAAGTCAATTGGGCTAAGCTACTTTTAGATTTCTTAATGGATCACATATCTCCTTTTTGAATTTGATGTAGCCATTAACTATATGCTTTGAGCTTTCGATGCAGGCGTTTTGCCACTTTTCGCGTCAATGTACTCAGGACAGAAGAGGATATCTTGTATACGTCATGACATGCTTCGGATACCCCAAATCCACCTCCAAGGTGTAGCACTCTGGAGAATTATCAAGAAACTAATGTTACATCGATGTTTGTGTCCACCCATCCAAAGTCTGAACAGGGAAGAGGGTGACTTATCGCTCATCCGCAGTGATTATTAACATAATACTATATGAGGTTTGAAAAGATCATATAGAGGTAAATACTATTGTTAGCAGAAGCACGTCGTTTGAACACACTTGACTAAGATCTTCTAGTATACCCCTTTTTATACATAGGAGTTGATTTTTATTTATCAAGAAATTGAACCAATGTCGTGTATGTTTAACATTGCATCCCATGTTTAACCAGGCAGCGTGTAATAATGGGCGAAGTTAAGTCCATATGTTAAATATCAGCTGGTGCGGAATTGCTCAAAAGTTTCGCCAGTAACATCATATCGGTTTTAAGGTATAAATCGGAATAGTGTCCCAAGTTTTGAATATTAAATACTTTGCGCACTTTCTGAGCATGTCCATACACTTTCCTCATAATTCGTTTGCCCGTTAGCATGTTATAAAACTCCTGTTGACTAGGTAATGAAGTACAATCAAGTTTTTCAAAAGTATCAACAAAGTCAGATGGACATACATCATGTTAGAGTCAATAATTTCAAACTGGTGGTCACTCAAGTGATTAAATTTATGTTTTAGTAACGGATATTCATCTAAGTAAGAACCTAATGTGTATAAAGATGAGTTCATAAAGCGGAAACTATTAATGAATCTATAGTTGACTTGGTTCTCAAGAATATATTTTGTAAAACAGACTAAGGGGGCAGGTTTAGGCTTTCCTAATCGGTTTTACAAAAGTTTAAATTCGAAGCCTTTGCAATATGTGTACTGGAACAATATACATGAACTTGTGGATCGGTAGAGAATATTGAGCGCATCCAACCAAGCTGGAAATACAAGCGAGGAGAACATTAATGAAATGGTGTTTATAATAGATGAGTTGAGAGAAGAAGGTATAATACAGAAAGCTCAGTAAATAATTACACAGTTTTTAAACTGCCCGTCGACCGCTTCGGACATTTAGAGCGCAAAGATGCCGATATTCGATATGGCCCCCCAGGTCAAGGATTTCTGCTAACGTCGAATGGTGATGGATACGATATGCAACAAAGAAGGTTAGTAAATGCAGCCAATTTCAAATTTGACTCTGATTTGGTTACTCAAGGAAGCACTATAGTATTCAAGTCTGGAGAAGAAACAATTAGTTTTCGTAAGAAGGCTAGCTGATGTAATGGAGCTTAAAGACGATAGTGATTGTGTGTCTATAAAGTTTGCTGTTATTCTTGTAAATCAAACCTTTTCATACTTCCTAAAAAGTATGGAAGATGTTCAGCGTAAAGTTGTAGTATACAATGCAAGAAACCACCGCATCATACAGCTTAGTCCTCCGATTGAAAAATTAGACGCAGCAACCAGACAATATATAGACGAAAAATGTGATAAAATTGTATCCGATGTAAAAGCATTTGTTCAGTTTTTTATGAATTTGACTGCGGTTTCGGACACAAACGAAAAGGAGCTCGGTCTCGCATTATCATCGATTTACAAGGCAGCACCAGTAGCTATAAAAAACAAATACTACAAACCAAAGCTTTAGTTTATGCCAAAGTTGCAACTAGATAATGATAGCTCTATTAGTTTAGCATCAGTGTTAAGCAAAAATGAGTAAAGAAATTATCGTTAAGGAATTATTTAAGCCTGCAAGAAAAAATTTTCTGCGTCATCACACAAATCTGAAACATGTGAAACGCGATCTTATCCAGTCGGTCTTTCAACCTTACTCTCGTGTGAACAATGGGTGCAGATATATTCTAATAACGGTGGATTGCTCTACAAAATATGCATTGGCGGAACCCTTAAAACCAAGACTGGTCCGGAAGTTACAAAAGCAATGAAAAGAATACTGGAAAAAATGTTGCAAGGAGAAATTAACACAAAAATCAATTTACAAACGGATTTTGGGAAAAAGTACTACAACCGCTGGTTTAAAAATCTTTTGCAAAAATATAAGATAAACCATTATTCTACGTATTCCGCAATTAAAGCTAGTATGACTGAACGGCTGATCAGAACAATCAATAACAAGTTGTACAGAAGATTTTACTTGCAAGGTAGCCATAGATGGATAGTTATTTTGCCTAAGGTTATGGAAGAATACAATAGTACGCCACATCGAGCTTTTAACATAACGTCTATGGAAGCGGAAAAACGCCCGGAAAGAATAAAACTTTGCAGCGCTGACAGTGCTTCTAAAAGTCACAAGAAGTTGTACTGGGTTAGGGAAACTTTACGTATAACAAAATATAAAGCAGTATTTGACCGAGGATTTCATCCAAACTGGAGTACAGAACTGTTCAAAATTGTTAAAGTACAACAAACGAGGCCGATTACCTATCTGCTACAAGGTCAGCTCACAGCAGCAACCGACACGTACCTAGTGGAAAAAGTTTTACGGCAACGGATGCATGGGCAGAAATTATTGGTTACATGACTTGGTTGGGAGAGAAGTTGGAATAAGAAAACAGACTTGCTTTAGTATCAACCGACCAAAGTTCCAGATAATTACTTAGTTGGAAAAAACCTAAACAAGCGGAAGAATAAACTACTTGTTTGATAGGTGGGGGTAAAAACCCCTAGCTGGATAGATAGGAGAGATTTGCTCTGAACCCAATTTCCATTTATGATTTGAAGCAGGAAGCATGTGTTTCATAATCGATTTACAAGGATATCAATACAAAACTAGTGACTTCTATTGCAAGGAGATCGCCATTTTGGATATAGCGAATAATGTAATATGGCATGAGGTACTGGACATAGACATGACTGTTGAATATAACTTCCTAAGTGATGATTTCAAAAAACAAGTTGAGTGGTTAAAGGAAAAAATCCATATATTCTGTTGGGACGAGCAGTCCACGAGTGATTATACAAATGTGGGGGATTTGCTGAAAGAGGTCATACCTTCTGGGGCCACTGTCTATGATAAAGGAGAACGAAAGAAGCAGCTACTATCGAAATATTTATCAAACAACATTTTAAACACGGTAGATGTATTCTCAGTCCCTAGACTCAAAGAAATAAGGAAATTCGGTAATAGGCGCGACCACTATTTAAACCACTGTGTGAATAATTTAAGTTGTTTAAAGGAAAATGTTATACTATTGCAACCCCTTTGTTTATATTTATTGCATTTAATTTTAATAAAAATATTTGTAGAAATTGTTTTTTATTTTCTTAGCTAAAAGACTAAAAGTCTAAATTTGAAAACGAATTGTAATATAGTAATGCATTACTTTGAAAAATTATTAGCGACAAATAAATTAGCCAATGTAAAATTTGAAAAAACTGAATAAATTTGCACGCGCTATTTAAATAAATAGAACTTGCACCCAATTTAAGATATTTCTAAACGAATCTTAGATGTTTTTAAAATACAAATCAGAAACAATAGTAAAATACACGATAATTGATGTTTGCAAATAAATTCATTCTGTTTTAATAAAAATAAAATGCAGACTTACCTTAAATCTTCAAAAAAGTTTTAACGAAAATCACTGCACAAACACGAAACGATTGTTTAAATTTCAACGTAACTTTACACAAAGTAGTAAAAGCGCACGGAATACCGATACGATTTGGAATTTGGAAATAATGTACGGCATTGAAACATACTTCATGTAATTCCTCAAAACATGTAGTCAATTAGATAATTAATAGAAAGTTTATTAAAAAGGAATTATACACCGCTTTCACATGTAATTCTGGCGATGATGACGAACGTTATGTCATCCCGGGACTAAACTCGTCCTTCCCATTTATAATTAAAAACACATTACATTGGAATATTTTACGTTATTCTAAAAACAGAACATTACTGTTTGAAAATAGTTTTAAATATCAAACACTTATGGCTTATAAAGGGTTCATTTCTAAAATTCCAGCGGTTTTAGATTTCTCGGAAAATGGCTGGTTAAAGCATATGTCTTGGGTAGCGAAAAAAAGGTTTTAAAGATGAGAAAAAATTTAGAAGGTTGGGGCCTTTAAAAGGTGCAATTTTGTACGGGTGGTCCTATTTAAAAGATTCCTAAAAATTTGGATAGCAGAGGAAAATCTAATATTAATCGATACCAAACAAGGTACATTTATCTTAAAAGAAACAAGAAATAATCGTTTATATGTTCGCCATAAACAGCGACTTTATAGCCAATTAATTAATAATATTAGTTTGTCATGCGATTATGACAAACGTTATGTTACCCCGGGTACTACCGCCACCTACGCATGGAGGCATAATGATATAGGTTAGTTTGTAGGCTTTGTTTATAGTAGCATGTAAATGTAAAACCAGAAAATTGATAAAATTTTGTGTAAAGGTTTACCCTGTTTAAAATTTTAAAAGCCGTGTTTTTAAATATTCTAATTAAAGAGTGTGGTTGTTGTTGCTAAACTCGTCCTTCCCATTTATATATGAAAACACGCTACATTGGAATGTTTCACATTATTCTGAAAACAGAACATTACTGCTTGAAAATGGTTTTAGATATCAAACACTTATGGCTTATAAAGAAAGGAAAATGTTATACTATTGCAACCCTTTGTTTATATTTAATCTATTTAATTTTAATAAAAATATTTGTAAAAATTGTTTTTTATTATCTTAGCTAAAAGACTATATAAATTTGAAAACGAATTATACTATAGCAATGCAAGTTATGTATCCCCCAATTATCTATATATATTGAATATATTGAATTTAATAGAAATTATTAGAAATTGTTAAATAAAGTATAAGTTCAATGCAACAATGTAATACAAGGCTAACCCAGAGAGGTTATTAGCAGTTCATGAGAACGGATATGCAACTTTGCATCCGAGAGGGCAGTGATACTGCAGGTGGCAGGTCACAGGAGATTAACGTACCGCAATTACTTAGAAATAAGATTGTTACAATGTAATAAAGTGTAGAATTAAAAGAAAAGCAGACAGGAGATCTGCAAGTTCCCACAGCCGTGTGAGGGGCAGGTTATTATAAAAAGCTCGGGAGCTCAAGACCCGGCAGTCAGTTTTCGAACTCCATACTTCGTTGTTCAAGCTACTCACCTTATTACAATTAATTAAATGTTTTTGAATTAAAATTATTTTACAAGTTATTCAAAATTCCATGTTAATTTCTGTTTTAAGTTAAAATAAAATTGTTAAAAGTTTGGAATTGTTTTTAAAAACACCGCTCCAAAGACCCAAACCTTAACTTGCATTACTTTGAAAAAATTAATAGTGTACATTTGTTTTAAACGGAACAAGAAATAATCTTTTATATGTTCGCTAGAGGGTATGTGTCTAAATGGGTAACGAGGTTGCGCCGATTTTAAATATGTTTTCAGATACAGATTTTACGTAAAATAGCAAGATGAATCCGTATCTCGAACTCTCTAAAAAGTATATACGGGGTGATTAAAAACCAGTTGGTAAAAGTTCTTAAACTGAGAGTAGCTCCTTGGGGGATGGTGCAAACTGAAAAATTTCTAGAAATTCGGATAGCTGAAAAATCTAATATTAATTGATACCAAACAAGGTACATTTATCTAGTGGGTGGAAATGTGGACAAAGATTTATCTCGTGGGTGGAAATGTGGGTTGGGAAAAATTCTTAAAATGAAGGTAGCTCCCTGCAATCTGAAAAATTTCTAAAAATTCGGATAGCTGAGAAAATTTAATATTAACTGATATCAAACAAGGTACATTTTGCTCGCGGGTGGAAATGTGGGATGCTCGGGTGGAAATGTGGATGCTCGGATGGAAATGTGGCGAAAGATTTATCTCGCGGGTGGAAATGTGGATGCTCGGGTGGAAATGTGGAAAAAGATTTATCTCGCGGGTGGAAATGTGGGATACTGGTGTAAGTGTGGTCCTGGTTCCCCTGTATCTGCTCTACTAACGTCAATAGATTAAAATTTTAATAATTTAGCTTTAAGTTGCGATTTGCTCAATGGAGATTACTTGAATATGTTGGTTTAGTGAGGTATGATATACTTGAAAACTTATGTAAATTTTGTAAATGTCAAAGAATTAAAAATGAAATAATGTATTGTCAAATTGCGATTTTGCCCAAGCGGATTGATACAGAATTTTGCGTTATTTGATCTGAGTCAGTTTGAAACAAATGTAAATTTTGTACTGTTGTAAGGCAAAAACGTTATTATTTAACAATAATACAAAGTTTTGTGTTGTTGTATCGTACAGTTAGGTGTGTTTATCCTTGCTTTTTTAAAGAAATCTGTTTAGCAAATATTCTGTCATGGAAGCCCTAATACACTAATAATCTATTATACGGTGTTTGTTGAACCTAAATCGCATTGACTTAATCTCTTCTGCAAGCAAACTTTAGAATTGAGCACCATCAGCCATCATTGGTCATAAGTATTAATACAATACACATTTCGAGTTGTGAATTGGACAAAACAGCATATCCTGCACCCAAACCCATCCAACACGTAACCATGCACCTCTCTCCCACTTGAAATGCCAAACTGTTGCAAGACAAAGACACATCGTCTCAACAAGAAATATACAATCACAAATAACGTTTGATATATGATTCGATTCATATATCATAGACGAACTGACAGACTGAATTACAATAAGTCCTTGACTAATCACCGTATCCGAATGTCTTTGATGTAACAAGACCTCCTTCATTTAAGTTTACAATTCGCAAGCTACTTTAATCAATATGCCATAAGACGTGCTATTTACAGTGGCTTGCTTGATTATATAAATCAAGTGCCACAAAAACACAATACAAAATAAGTCAGCCAACCGAATTGTAATATCTCTTTGTACATCTAACGACATAAGGTTAGATTAGTAGTTTCCTCCACACATCCCGAAGTCATTTGTTTCGCTTGGGCGGTGTTTGCGATCCGGAGATAACGCGACTTTTTAATATACAATATAATAATGGCCTCTTAAGCAATAAACGGTTTAAAAGCTACTTGTAAGTGTGTGCAATGTATGGAAGCGCAAATCGCTTATGTAACGATCACTGAATTTCAGTGACGTTGGTTTCCTTATAATAATAATAAAAATAATTAGAAATGTCGTGATGTGTTCATAATTCCATAGCGTCGTATGTAATTGTTTATAGCAAACACGTCTTATAGAAAATTATATGAAGCACGGCCCCGTAGAAAAATACAATTTCATGTCATCAACTTTAAGCAAAGATTCGTTCAATGATTATGCGTCATGATCGTGACTACCAAAAAGAATATTAAATATCTCTAGTATAAATTTATATCTTGGATAAATCCTACCGGAAATAATTCCGGTCTTTTAACAAGTGTACCTGGATGAATTTTTATGTGTGACAAGAGGAGAATATGAAAAACACTATAAGCCAGTGGCGGTTTCTGCCATGGATCCGATAATTCATATGGTACATACTTGTGTAATGTGAGATATCATCTTCAAGTCCTATGAACCAGATTTGCCTCATAACTTGTACTTATTTTGCCTTGGGTTTCAGACAGGAACTAGGCAGTCAACTATACTATTTATATTTGAACACTACAGTAGACACTCTCCAAAATATAACACTAAAAGTTATGATCCATTTGTGTCGTATCACTCGTAAAAACAGAGACACTTGCAAGATTATGTATCTATTAAAAATTTTACGTTGAGTTTGTTGATTTTACAATAATGAACTATACATTTGAATTGTTTTTATGTTCTAGAACGTAAAAAGTTTCGTGGAAATTTTCTTCAGGAGGGAAGGTTCCCATAATTGAAGCTGCGTTTCCTCGTTAAATGGCGATACCTATTCTTTGAACCAAATACTGTTTCGACCTAGGTTCTCCAGTGTGTAATGCTAATATTCCGGCAGGGCTGTTCACGAACTGAATAGCTTCTTCACACCAAGTTCCCATTGTTTCTACTGCGAATGGAAGGAAGTACATATTTTGTTCCAAAACTGATGAGTATTTTTTTACTTTCCCAGAAGCAGCTATTCTTGCAGCATATTCTGACTCTAATGATGAATGTATTAGATGAGAAAGTGCAAGTTTGTGGAAGCATGTAGCGTCCCATACTAAACTTTTGCCTTGTGTCCAAGGAATCAAGCTCAGTCCATCTTCTCGCTTTCCATCATCTCTGAAAAATCCGCAAGGCTCAACGGGATCTTTGCGGAGGTGAGGGCCCTGGACAAGATGTTATTAAGTTCCTGATGTCTTGAGTATCGTCCTACGCATTTGGCACAGCTTAGTCCATGATGTCCTGATGAATCAACTTCTAGGCCGCAGACACAAATATGTGGTTCACAAATTTTGCATCCGAGTCTAAGAGCCATTGCTATTCGAAATGCATTGTTTTCCAGCAGTGTGCCGACTGTCTTGGATGGAATGACGTTTAGCCATGGATTAGCTTCAGGATTTTGTAAAGCCCGAGTTATAGCCTTATCCGCATATGTGGTCGGTTTACTCTTTTCAAAAATGTTATTAATGATAATATTATCTCATGATCGCTGGAAAGAGGGAGCGTTGGGTCAGAGGTCAACTTCGCCCATTCATTTATTCCTTTTTCATAGAAATTGTTCTGGGATCTGTCGGAGTCATCTAGACTTAACATCAAATTGACAAGCTTGCTGACACTAAAAGAAGAAGAGAGAAAGGCAGGAACACAGATGTTTTTGCATCTCCGAATTCCAAGTCCTCCTAGTCGTGTTGGTAGAGAAGCCTTTTCAGAAAGTTCAGGTGATAGAAGATAGAATTTAATAAAAATTCTAGAGTGTCCTTAATGTTTTCATCTATCCTTTCCAATACATTACGGCAAAACCATGTAGGAATAGTACGAAGAAGATACGTTAATTTCGGAACTGCAAAGCAGTGACGAAGAAGGTAGTAGGCTACGTGAAAGTTCTTGAGTTCTTTAATTCGAAAAAATAAAAGCATTATTTCATTCCGTATGTTTTCCAAAGAATTTTCAAACAAAGATTCCGTGATTGGTGATCCTAGTAAAGAAAAGCTGCGAACAATTTTGATTCCCGGTGATATCTGTCGAAATGTCGAGATAGAATTCTCGTTTGGTTCGCCACAAAAATAAAGCTCACATTTGTCTGAGTTGATTTGAAATCCGATTGATTTACATCAGTCAATAAGTAATTTTGAAGTCTTTAAGAACTGTATCGTGATCACCAGCTAAAAGTCCATCATCCAGATAAAAGCATACGAGCTCGGATAACAATGACTTTACAACAGGATGAATGGCGAGACAAAAAAGCAGTGATCCAGTTGGGTCCCCTTGCTGGCAACCGAAAATTGGCGAGATAGTTCATTCTCCAAAAAAAGACGTGATTCTATTGAATAAGCTTGCCATATGAAAGCATATAGCTTTGGTGTTAACTTTGATACTTCAGCAAGCATCGCGTCACGATGATCAGTATTAAACGCATTAGCAAAGTCAATCTTCAGTATTATTTTTGAAGATCCTACGTTTCGTGATAAAAAGCTTTGGGAAGAATGAACAGCAGCTTCGCAACTTCCGCGCGTTGCGTATCCTAATTGCTTAAGACGAAGATATGTTCCCATTTCTTCCGTAACAGCAGAGCAGGCAATTTTAGCTACCAAACGGCGCAATGTATTCCTTTCTGCAATAGGCCATACACCACCGTCTTTTTTATTCAACGTAAAGACTGGCTCAGTAAAAAATTGGAAGAATTTCTCCTTTGATTTTCCCGGCAAGTACAAAGTTAGAAAATTTTGTAAGTGCATTTAATATTCGATTAGACGCCTCTCCATTTCCTTTGTTAATCATATGTTTAAATGTTGGGGTCTGAGCCCGTAAATTCCACCGCTGGAACCATTTGGAAAGCTGAGTATGGCTTTCCGCACTTCCTCCATTGACACAACTAAAGATTCTTGATTACTGGCAGGTTCAGAGAATGACAATGCTTGGTGGGTGCTTCGAGATAAGCTTCAAGTACGTATCTTGTGTCATAGGTGGAATTGCTTCTTAAGACGATAATATTTTGATGGCTTCTCTGATATCCCCTTCGGCAACTTTAGACCCCACACGTCTTGAGAAAGATGTAGGTTTTGTCGTAATTGTCAAAAAAATTTTATGTCCGTTAATGTTCGCCTTGCTTAATGTAGCGAGAGATTTTTTTTGCATAACTGGGGTACACTGAGACTTGAAAATCTAAAGATAAACAAAGCTCTCCAGAAAGTAACGTCGTTTTTCTCTACGCAGGTTTCTAGTATTTTTGTGAATTTACTTGTCGCGGCAAATCTGGCCCCTTGAGGAATCCTTTTGAGAATTTTGATGGTCCTCTTCCTCTGAGAAAGCTCGAAAGATAAATCTTTCGTTGAGTTCAAGTTCGGTGTTGGCGATGTTAGAAAAGTGGTGATCCCATCGTTGGCTTTCAAACGGTGTTTTCTTCCTATGTGGATCGGTAGACCTTTATTAGTATAGAGCTTGTCACAGTATGGGCAAGGAATTTTTTGTGAGTGGTTGATGTTTTTCGCAGTGCAGTTGTTGCAAAATTAGGGATCATTCCTTAGTCCCAAGTCCCTGGTATTTTTATCATCTAGGTTAGCACAAGACGAGTGGAACCAATTTAGACATCGGTCACATGAAATCCATACTTCTGAAGGTTTGTCGTTATTCCCACATGGACATAGTGTAGGGTTCTCCATAACACGACGGACGTTTGTTGTAATTTGGAATTCCGCAATAATTTGTGCAATTGCAATTCCTTTGTGAAGAAGTCAGGTCTTGAAGGTGGTAATTGTAATCACTCGGTATCAGGTTTAGCAGTTGTGGAAGATTTTGACAAAATGAAACGCTGAACAACTTCGGGGAAATTCTCAATGTCTTATGGGTAGCTGAATTTCGTGATGAAATCTTTCTTCAGGAAAATCTTTTGAAATATCTCTTTCGAAAAACTCTGTTCAGTTACCTGTCGGCCTAACGGAATTACGAGTATTCACAAAACTGGTCTCTTTCTTTATGGGTAACTGTATCTTTCTTCTTCGAAAACTTAATCATGATGCACAGAAAAAGTTTCAAAATTTGTCTCTCATAAAATTTTTAGGGTTTGTAAAATGTAACACGAACACTTGTACATAATCTTCATATGCTTAGTACTTAATAAAAAAAGGAAATAACATAATGCGTAAAGTTTAAAAAGTTTAAAATTTAAATATTCAAAAGGTTTAAAACTTCAAAATGACAGTTGTTATATATATTATATATATATATATATATATATATATATATATATATATATATATATATATATATATATATATATTGTTATATACTAAACCCTAGTAGGGTTTAGCATCTTGAATATTTAGATATTAAGAACTTTATCACGTTATACATTTTGATTCATTTATGTGTTTGTAAATGGTGCATATAAATGGAAAATTAATGACTTTTGATAAAAATTTGAGTGACATTTCAAGTGACAGGCGAAAGATTATACAAATTTAGAAAATTAATAGTTTTAAATTACACATCAATACTCGCAATATATAATAAATATTTTAAATGAAGAATCGCAATTATCGCAGCCTGTGTAAAAAAATTTTAAAACGCGCAGACTTGAATTTTTTATGAAAGAAATTCATAAGGAATCATTAGAACATGATTTGATGAAGAAAGAATTGTCCTATTTACCAAGAAGTTTAAAACATAATGACGAAACAAACAAATATGGAGACATTGATTCGAATACCAAATATAAATCTGAAGAAATGTTATCCAATCTAACAAAATGTAGAGCTTCCTATCTATTCATTATGAGGCGTATCCCAAAATCAGTAAGAAGTAAGTGTGCCCTCTTGCTATTAGAAGCTATTGATAACTGCATAAAATATAATTCAATTCCTGCTTGGGAAATGATATTATCATTTGCTTACCACAAATTTTCAATACCTAAATGTAATACAAAACCGTTAAATATATCGACCCAAATCTTATATAACATGAAAACCCCCATTGTTTATGACCAATTAAACTTTACCGTACAATTAAACGTCCCAAAAACACTCAAATCACTGGCTGAACAATAAAATAGTGTCTAAAGTTGCGGACGAAGATCTTTCACCTGCAATTAAAATTTTATCTTCAGAAGATTCTTTCGCTCCTTCAAACGAATTTACATTTTTTGAACTAAAAAAGAAAATCCTAAAGCTTCCAAAAATATTCTAAATCACAAAAATAATTATTCTAATATGTAAAATTTAATAATTGTATTAGAAAAGAATGTTTTAACTGGCATAAAATCTTTTAAATCAAGCTCCCCAGGAGGAATTGATGGCATACGCCCATCTCACTTACAAGATTTACTAGCTTTTTCAGTAGGTATTAGTGCAAAAAAGCTCCTAAAGTCTTTAACCACACTTTGCAACTTCATGTTAGCAGGAAAAGTTAATCATAACATTTGCCCGATAATATACGGTGCTTCATTTATGCGCTTTAAAAAAAAAGATGGCGGAATTCGTCCTATTACAATAGGAACATTTTTTAGGAGGTTAGTAGCCAAACTGTGTTGTAATCAGATTCAGTCAACTTAATACGGCTTCGACACACCTGCTGGTTGTGAAATAGTTTCACACTCAGCTCAAACATTTATTAACTCTAGTTTAAATAAACCCAATAAAATTATGCTTAAATTAGACTACCGCAATGCTTTCAATAACATACATAGAGAAATAATCTTTGAAAATATTCTTGAACATGTTCCTTCATTATACCCTTTTATCTCACAGTTCTACCGCCACCCCACCTTCTCAAAAATTATTATGCCCGAAAGAGGAGTCTAACAAGGAGATCCATTAGCGCCATCTTTGTTTTGTTTAGCCATAAATAGTCTAACAAAATCAATCACATGTGAATTCAATGCTTGGTATTTAGATGTATGTAGGTATGTAGGTATGTAGGTATCTAGGTATGTAGGTATGTAGATATTGGCGGGGATACAGATTCGGTATATGAAAACTTTAAACACATAATAGGTAGTTCCAAAAGAATAGGTCTAGATCTAAATTTTGACAAATGCGAACTAATAAGCACATCACCATCTTACCACACCAACATTGCCGAAAAATTTAACTCGATTGCCCCTAATATCCAAATTCCAGATAAAACAAATCGAATTTTATTCGGCGCTCCTATCTACTTAGAATCAATTCCAAATTGTATAATCGAAAAGATCAAAATTTTGTCACGCATTTCATCTCGTTTACAAAGTATTAAAATTCCTACTCATATATCGTATACCCTCATCAAAAATTGTCTCGCAATTCCTAAACTAGTTTACTTAGTTAGATGTTGCTTCACTTGGAAATATGAAAACATCTTATGCCAATTCGACAATGTATTACGCGACATGCTGGAAGAACTGATCAATGTTAAACTCACTTCAAAAGAATGGTTACAAGCTACCCTTCCTATAAAAAAGGTAGCTTAGGTATTCGCTCATCTGTTTCCCTTTCTTTGCCAGCTTTCTTATCTTCTTTTCAAAAATCGACACCATTAGTTTAGAAAACCTGCTCAAAATTCATAAGCGCTCCATACAATGATTTATTTCTAGAAGGTGAATCGCTTTGGATTTCAAAAACAAATCAGTCTGGCTTAAATCATGATAAATCTATTCAAAAAGAATGGGACTTACCTTTGTTGGACTTCGTTTTTAACAATTTGCTTTCATCAACTACGAACTTTGTTACGTTCCAGTTTTGCTTTTAAAATTTACTTGACTGAGATAAGCCATTAATTATTATCTCGTCTATATTCCGAATATAATCATTGCCTTAGTTCACATCCTGTTCTGGCGAGCCTAGTGTTTGAACATTAATTTTCCGTCTCCTAATTGTAGTTAGGTGCATTTAAATCATTTATTTTAAGCGGCCACTATTCCATACTGGATTATACTAACAATTTGATACGAGTTTCGCGAGTACTTTCGTTGAACATTTGTTGCCAGATAGGTGTTATCAACACTTGTTGCATTGGATTTTATTTATGAATTATTCATTCTGTTTTCTAAATACCAACGGTTTTCGTTGAAGTACTGATTCTGTCCTTTGTACAATTACCGTGGGGATCGTACAAGAAATTTTACCTTCAAATTACTTTCTCTTGTGTGTATCGGGTAGGTATTCGTTAACGGTTGGAGGTAGCACTAATTTAAAATCTGCTTTTAGCTCGTTTTAGGATAAATTTTCTAGATTAGTTGGTTGGTTTTCCGCCTACATTCTCGCTCCTCGACGCTACGTGAGATGACTCACTTCTTGTACACTAGGCTTGCAACCAAGACTGCTGACTAAGAAACAAGTTTGGTGACGCCAACTTCTCCGGTTCCGCTTAGCTAAAGTTCTTGGTTGCTGTGTATTGCTACTGGCCATTTAATCCTCGTGAAGGAAACCGTAAGTTTTGAAAATTTCACACTTTACTAATCCCGTGACTTCCTTAACTTTCCACGGCTGTCACGTTGTATATTGTTACTAACCAACATTACTAATACTGATTAGTGTTAAGAACACCCCAGCGGCGTTGATTCGTTTTATCATCTAACCTTCAGTCTGATATAATTTAACTACGCAGGTTTTAAATAACTAAAATGTATGTGGTCCGATACCGGCGGGCGGCTCCGTGGCGTAGTGGTATGTGTATGACTACTACTCACGTAGGAGTTTTAATTCCTCGCTATTGTCCGTATTGGATTTAAATAAGCCAACCTATTTGGCGTCATTTATTCTAGGTGGTTCGAACAGTTTCCAGATCCTTCACTATAGAACGCGTCGCCTCCCATATGTTCTTATACTCCCATTCCGGAGTACTCTAGAACTTGAGGCGCTTTCGTGGCGTAATTGATATGCTTGTGACTACTATGGCCAAGGTCCAAAGTTCGGATCCCGATACGGTTCGCTTGAAAAATGTTAGGCAAGCATTTTTCATAAAAATACACCCTCGTTCGGATGAGAGGTAAAATGGAGGTCCCGTGTGTGAGTATTGTCACGCACGTTAAAGATCCCTACTTTGCTTGGAACAGCAAGGGTTCGGCAAAATTCCAAATTTTTCAGGTAAAAAAAACTCGCTTTCTGGCCAATGTAGTACCTTCGGGTGGAACATTAGAAAATCACATGCAAGGTCCGATACCGGCCCGAGACTGCGTGTTTTTTGTCATGCGACTTATACTACCTAAAAGTGTAGGATATTTAATTATTAGTATTGATTTACAATCATTCATCTGGGTTCTCATTTTCTATTAAGTGATATGTTTATTGTATGTGTTAAGTATACGGTTACGTGGTTGTGTGCTGAATACGAACACTATTTAGTTTAATCTTTGTCCCATTTGTATCCATATTTTGAAATTATAATATAGAAAACCAATTACTTATACCAGAAAGGTGTTTTCTTTATTATTTATATCGATGTATATGTACTCTTATTTTTCTTTGACAGACTAATGTTCTGCCTTTGTTTATACTAATGAACTAATTTTTATTTCAGAGAGACGACTCGGTTTTTTTCTCTTGGGTTTTGTTTTAGATTACTTTCCCACGCCCAATCTTCAATCGACGTTAGTCCGGCATTTCTTTGGCTACGTAATTTCGTGCGAATCTTTACTTTAATTGGGGTTTCTTGGTTCTTCCTGACCCGTACGGTTTACCGTAACAACTTCAGTGACAAGGCCCGTATTCGACTCTGGAGCCTGGCTACAAACACTACCAGTTTCTTCTCTGGGAACTTTGTTAGATAATCAATCCTTCAGAATTGCTATCGGCCTAAGACTGGGAATGAAATTATGTACACCACATACACGTATGTGCGGTACATTCGTAGATGAATTAGAAATTCACGGTCTAAGCTGCCGGCTCAGTGTAGAACGCATCCCCCGGCACAAAGCAGTAAATGATATTATTAAACGAGCTTTAGGTTCCGCAGACGTTCCGTCTATTTTGGAACCAAACCATATCTTTCGAGACAACAAAAAAGACCAGACGGAATCAGTTTAGTCCCGTGGAACCGTTGCAAAGCTGTTCAATTAGCTCGAGCTTTTTTGATGACCTCTTTTTTGAAGTTATCACTGTTACGTATTCCACGTTTCTTTTCGGTTTCTCATTTTAGTTGTCCATAATATATAAATATCAGTTCTACAATGCAGTAACCCAAAATTAAAACTTCTCACATTAAAACCATAGACGTAATATGTCAACAAAATGTCATGCTAAAAGTATGTTCAAAAGTTTGAATTGCATAAATACCAATACTCCGAAAGTTTTGGGGTAGTTGATACACGGATATTAGTCTACAATATTAAACTATGGAATTTTGTAGAATATTGGTGTTTTGGTTTACCTGGGTTATGAGTCTATAGCCAATGAGAACTGAAAATCGGCAAATGTGTGAGTTTCGGGCTTTCTAAAACACTCGATTCAAATATTCTAAACCCTGGCGATCTTCCTTGTACTCGTCTCAGAATGTTCGTCGATTTCCTGTAGAACAGTTTCCTCAATTTTGGGTGATTTGACAATTTGGGGTCTACCTTCCGAAGTACCTTCATGAAATTACCAACTTCACAAGGACGGTGACGAATATTGGAAAACATGCGGCTGTCTGGTGATACCAGGATTCTATTAATATTTTGCAGGAGACACTACTGCAACACATAAATTATTATATACAAGCACAAGAGAAATATATTTACAACACAAAGAATTAATAACTACATGTGAAGATGTATGCAACACTTAAGTAACCTATTTACAGGATTAACACGGGTGCGTGTTAATAAGTACAAACAGAAACAAAATGTATATAAAAGTACATTAAGTCAGTTAATGCGGAAACATATTGTGAGTATTTATACGGGTGCATTTTAATCAACACAAACAATTGTTACCATGTATAAGAAACACAAACGTCTATTATAATAAACGCATTAAATTTCCTCAATTCTAAATGATCTGACAGTTTGAGGTCTAACTTCAGAAGTTCCATTATTGAAACTATCAGAGTCACAAAGACGGTGATGAATATTCAGAAAGATTCGGCTATCTGGTGATACCAGGTTACTATTAGTATCTTGCAGTACACACCACTGCAACACATAAATTAATATGTATAAAGACAAAAGAATTATATTTACAACATTTAGAATGAATAACTAACATATAAAGATACATATGCGACATAATAAATAACTTATTTTAACAAGGGCGCGTGTTAATGAGCACAAAGAGGATCACACACACGTACGCGCGCGCGCACACACCCACACACATACACACACACACACATATATATATATATACATACATATATATATATATATATATATATATATATATATATTGCTATGATATCGCCGTACTTCGATGTATTTAACGCACAGTTGCCTGCTGTCCGCCACCGCTCGGTGTTCCTAAATAATCTAGAATAAAATTTAAACTTCACACAATTAAGTTTATGCCTCGACTAGCTCAGTTCAACCCCACAGAGAGTGAACAACGATACGATAACAGAAGAATTTTTACCTCCCTTTTTCTTTGGAACACTTCATACCTAAATAAGATAAACGAAATAACCAAAACTTTGTATAATAAACCAAGAAATATGTACAATATGCACTTCTACAACCTTCGTAATATTATTTGATGTTTAAAGCCCTAGAATCAAAGTAAAACAAGAATTTTGTTCACCACCAAAGTATAACCCTATTAAAATATAAAA
Source organism: Platerodrilus igneus (assembly GCA_036346225.1). Classification (NCBI taxonomy): domain Eukaryota; kingdom Metazoa; phylum Arthropoda; class Insecta; order Coleoptera; family Lycidae; genus Platerodrilus; species Platerodrilus igneus. The sequence continues at coordinate 2,125 of JARFIW010000469.1, read as the reverse complement.
CTAGCAAAAATAACTCTTTATTATATTGGAAGTCTCGTTGAACATTCAATGACTCTTCGTAATTTCTATGTATCAATCAAAATTTTTGATGACCCTCACATACATATCTAAATACATGCAAGTTTTAAATGTTCAAAAAATTTCAGTCTTATGCTATAAATTAATTATCGCTAACCTGGTGTTCCTCTAGGTCGATTCCCTGGTTCGAATGTGTAGCTCTGAGTTCACCCCAACCTGTTTGACTTTCCGCAACGTACTGATAACCAGTGCTCTTGAGTTGTTTTCAGCTTAACGTCGTCCGTACTTCGGTAGATTTCTTATTAGGTTGGTGTGGTAATTGTTTATTGAATCGCTTAGTCTCTTACTTAGTAAACTTACCTGGTTAAACGCCCAGTCGAACGCTTAGTAAGTCCTTGATTTACTTAAATAGTTATTTAGTTTACTTAGTTGAATGGTTGGTTGATTAGTTAGTTGGTTGGCTTAGTGCTCTAAGTTTATTTCTATTTCTTAATTTCTATTGTATATTTGCACTTGCACTAGTACTTAAAAATTTTTAATAACGGACTTTTCACTCAAATTTTATAATTTAATTTCATAATTAAACTTTGGGTTGTACAGTGTTTCATACCGGTACAGATCGTGCCTCAGTTGTGGAAAAACTGACTCTTATCAGCTCGTGTACTATATAAAGCACACCAACCTACCTGATATTATTGGTTTACCGCGCTTATCTTTGTTATTCAGTCATATTGGAGGTGTTATGCTTAACTTATCGTCAATCCATTGGGTTTGTACACGAAGTTACTTATTCTATATTTTGTTGAAATGCTCATCCCGATCATGTAGACATCAAAATATTATATTGTAGAGTGCGTTGACAATGATATTTTGTAAAGTTCCATATCGTGTTTTCGTATTTCGTATAGGAATTAATCAAATTTTCCTTTTAATTCCGCACGCATACAAACTTGTTGTTCCATATTTTGTTTATTCAATATGCTGGGTTTTAATCGAATTTGTCAAGTTTAATTTTTAAAGATCACGTAGGCAAATTTTATAATGACATAAATTAGGGGCGTTTACATACTTCCTGCGTTATGAGACATGATTGTTTTACCTTAGATGCTTCTGATTTGTATTTATTTAAAGTTTATGAATGTATTGTTGTTATAAAATGAATTGGATTGCATAAAAGTTATTTATCTTACTAAATGTGATTAAACTATTAAAGAGTGAGCCTCCTTTCATTGACTAAAGTTAGTTGTTTATTTTATACAAGTCTTTGGTATTTGCTTTTTGCATAATTGACAAATTGTGTACTTTTTATGATTCAAATGTTTAGTTTCCTTGACTTTAGTATTGATTACATGAAGTATACTACCCTTGTGACCCTATAACCCCTAAATAATCCAATTATCATAGCATTTTCCTCCTCTTTGTATGGATATATTAAATTTAGGTAAAACGTACTTGGGATTCGCCTTCGAGTCTACATCCCTAAGTCCATACGTGTTTTCTCTATGATATTATTCACTACAGAGGGACCTACATATGGCAAATGTAGTTTACCACATGTGTGCAGGTGCCTTCTTCCTATTCTTAGGTTCTTTATAACTACCTTACCTCCTATTTGAAAGATAGTTCGCTTTTTCACCCTTTCATTCATTCTCCTCGGCAACTTTTGTGGCATCTCTTGTAGCCTTCTCCTAGCCCTATGCATTTTGATTTTAAACTCCTCCTCCCTTGACACAATTTTCCTCGGTCGATCGGCATGCACGTTTTTCATCAAGCTTATGGGTCAAATTTGACACACCCTCCATATCATAAATATATCAAAAACAATTCAAATATATGAAAAGCATTTGTTCTCATAATACTGAACATGTTGTTTTCGATGTCAAGATCTAAAGCTAAGAAATATAACTTTATAAAGTTCTGAAACGTATTCGTTTACTTTATACACGCTTTTATAAACATGCTACTCAACTCCTTGTGTTTGCTTTCTCACCCATAGAATGTAGAAATTTGAAGCATTTCGAAATAACAACTATAGAAATTGAGTTGTCCAAAGTTTAAAATTAAATTGCGAACTCTATATCCTCAAAAGCAACTAATGAAACTCGTA
>JARFIW010000468.1:0-36630 GCA_036346225.1 Platerodrilus igneus | reverse complement strand
TTTAGACAACATTAACAGATTAGTTCGAACAACATTAACAAAATTTAGAATGCATCATCCAAAATCAGCTATAGAAAGACTATACTTACCACGCAATGAAGAAGGCAGAGGACTGCTAGATATGAAAACATGTGCAACAAACAAATATCTACATTAAAAATTTTTCTACACAAAATCGCTCGTCTCTGATTTACACAATGCAATAGTGAAGTGTGACAAGAATTACACCCATTAAATCTCGCGAATAAAAACTTTATACCACAAACACTCTCCATCCAAGAAAGAATTGAAACATGGAAATCTAAAGCCATACATGGAAAGTTTCCTCACAGCCTAGAAAATGCAGACAAAGAAGGTTCAGTGCGATGGCTAAAAGATGGCTTCCTTTTTGGCGAAACAGAAGGATTTATTCATGCAATCCAGGACCAAGTTATTGAGACCAACAATTATAAAAATATGTTGAGAAGCATTTGGTTGAAGATCAATGCAGAATGTGTCACCACGCATCAGAAACCATTGATCATCTCACTTCCGGTTGCTCAATGCTAGCTAATACAGAATATCTTTCTAGACATAATAAAACCACAAACATAATCCATCAAGCAATAGCAATCAAACACAAATTAATTACAGAAAAAGAGGAAACACCATACTATAATTACAAACCTAAACCAATATTGGAAAATCATCAATACAGATTGTATTATGACGTTCCAATACATTCAGATAAAACTGTTATGGCAAATAGACCTGATATATTACTGCATAACCTTCAAGATAAGACAGCTCTTGTTATAGATATAACTCATCCAAATGATCATAATATCAACAAAGCTGAAGTCGAAAAATTGCCAAATATATTCCACTTATAAACGAATATAGAAAATATATAAACTAAAATCCATAGAAGTTATACCTATAGTAATTACTGCAAATGGACTTATTAACAAACACCTTTCAAAAAATATTACAAAATTACAATTAAACCCTAACATAATCATACCAGCAGCTCAAAAATCAGTTATCCTTGAAACATGCCGTATTATCCGCACAGTGTTAAATATAGCATATGCCGATACAGAATAAGGTTTGCAAATAGCCCCTTAATTCTGTAACACCAGTTGAGAAATCACTGAGAAAAGAAAAGAATATAATAATAATAATAATAATAATAATAATAATAATAATAATAATAATAATTATAATAATAATAATATTTCAAATACATGCAAAGATCAAACAAATTCTATCAAAAACTATTTTTTAAATTCAGATAATGACAGACTCAAAATACTCAAAAAGTACGACAAAAACTTTTCTGCACTAAATCTTCAAAATTGCACCGAATCGATTGTGTCCAATTTTTCAGATCAACTAGAAGCGTGGAAGGAAAAGACTTTACACGGAAAATACCCTAAATCATTAGAAGAACCTGAAATAAACAAGAAACTCTCACTTAAATGGACTACACTTGGGTATCTTTATAGTGAAACTGAAGGATTCTTAATGGCTATTCAAGATGGAGTGATAAGAACGAAAAACTACGAAAAATATATTCTTTGCATGGATGTTACTGACAAATGCCGCAAATGTGATCAAGTGGGTGAAACAATTCAACACATTACTGCTGGATGCCCCAAACTAGTGGAAAGCGCTTACCTAGGAAGACACAACCAATTTGCCAAAGTAATTCATTGACAGTTAGCCATCAATTATAATTTAATTCAAATCCCTCCGCCATTTTATAAATATTCACCATGTGCAGTTCTTGAAGATGAAAAGACATTGTTATACTGGGATCGACCAATACTTACAGACCATACAATTGCTTTTAATAGACCTGACATACTATGTATTGATAAATTAAAAAGAACAGGTCACATAATTGAAATTGCAACCCCTTTACCACATAATGTTATAAAAACCGAAAAACATAAAATTGAAAAATACACGGACTTGGCCATAGAAGTGAAACGCTTATGGAATTTAAATTCAGTGAAAATAAGCCCTCTAGTAATTGCTGTCGATGGAGTAACCAGTAAAAACATGGAAAAATACTTACTTAACCTTTCACTACCTTCTGAGTTACATACTGTTTGCCAAAAGGCTACGATACTTCAAACATGCAACATCTTACGCAAGTTCTTAAATTAGTGGGCCGGGTTAAATTATCCTTCCACCAATTAAGTTTACCATAGCTACATGTAGTTATGAGAATGATTAGAATAATAATAATAATAATAATAATAATAATAATAATAATTTGTAACATGAATTCTAATACGAATATAATGTTGAATAACTCATATACCATACACCTATACCTATTATGCACTAAATATACATTTCAAATACTTTTGAATTAAAATTATAATGGCTTATATAAGAAATATGATGAGACGATTTCATGTGTTACAAGCAAGGCAAGGGCGACTTTTGACCGACGTGACGACGTGTGACGTGTTGAAGCAACAGATCATACCTTACCCTACCCTCACTTGTACCGTTGCACCCGCACACCGACCCCCAACATCGGCCACGGCCAATTAATAAGGCCAGTATACAACAAAAGTCGTTGGTGAATGGTGATAAAAGTGTTTTATTGTGTATAAATGCTTGTGCTTTCTGTTCACAAACATTTTTAATAGTTAATAATTAGAAAACTATTATTACAGTGTAACTTACAGTACTACAAAGTTTGACTGTTTTATCATGTTTAATACTTTAATATGTGTAGATTCTACTTCAATAGCCTACATTCAACAGTAAGGTGAGTGATTTTAACTCTCAATATTTCATGGACGCGATACGCTTAATTTACAAAGCAATATTGTTTTTGTTTGATTATAATATCATTACACAGCAGTTATAATTGAAGTATCAGTTATAATGAAATAATTCAGTGTTTGAAATGATATAGAGGACTCAAAGTATTATTTATCTATTTGTTTGAATAAACATATGATCTCATTATCATAGATTCGTAGTTAATTAGAAATAATGAAAATTAACTCATAAATCAATCAAACAAAAAAAAATTTTTTCAATTAAGGTGAAGTATTTAATAGTGTGTTACTGTAAAAATTTTCTCTATTTTAATTCAAACAGTTAAATCACAGAAAGTTTAAGTTTTTAAAAAGTCAAGAAACGTTAATTAATAATTAAATCAACAGCTTTTTATTAAATGGAACATGAAATATTTAGATTATTCTTTTAGAGCATGACATTTCGACATTTGAGATCTATTTTTTAAATAATAAGAACTACGTGGTGATGTCATCACCGTAATTAAAATTAAATTTTTTAATTTTAAGTGGAAGTACTTGTCGCACCAATGGTTAAGCAAACCGGTTTACATATTACATTATATTATTGTCAGTTTTTTTACGTTTGTAATTTTATTCATTCAAAAATCAATCAAATATCAATTTCAATCTCTTTTCCAGGAAATTTCGTATTTAAAAATGTACCATCGAAAATCAGGCTCTCAAAAACGGAAAGAGAAAGCAGCAAAAAATGCTATCTTGAAACGAGGCCAAATATCAATCTCCCAGTTTGTCATACCATCAGCAAAAAATTTGGATAAATCAACAGCGAAGTCTTTGATAATTCTGAAAATGCTATTAACTTTGAAACAGTAGCAAATAACATTCCCAACTCCAAGAATTCCCAAAAACAACAGAAGACACAGACACAATCACAAACAGACATTGCTATCGACCCCTTACAAGAACAGTAAACAAATACAAAAGCAAATTTCGCTCACCATTCCGAAAACCAAAAAAATCAAAATAAGTCTGTGATTTATTCTAAAGACACTAAAAAAAGCTGTGGTGTTGATTTAGATGAAATACTCAGAGAAACTCTTTCATCACAAGACGTGCGGTCAGTAGTTGAAAAAGGTCCTGCAAAACATCCACTGAAATTTCCTACTGATTCAACTGGAAGAAATTTTCCAGTAAGCATTCTGAAAAAGGAATTGAAAAATGGTGAGCAAATATCACGTGACTGGTTGGTATGGAGTCAAAAGCAAAGTACCTTATACTGCTTTTGCTGTAGAGTTTTTTATTCTGGTCCTGCCAAAACAAAATCGGCATTTGCAACATTTGGAGGAGTACACAGTGCTTGGCGAAATCTTTATGATAAAGTGAAAGAACATGAATCTAATAATAGTCACAAAAAGTGCTATGTTGGATGGCGGTGTTTGGAAAAACGCCTCTCAACGGGCATGTTAATTGACCAACAAGTATTACAAGAGTTGCAGAGTGAGATATTAGTGTGGAAAAAGTTACTGCATCGGATATTAGATGTAATTCTTTTTTGGGTGAGAGAGGCCTTGCACTTAGGGGAGACTAATCGGATTGGTGACCCAAATAATGGAAATTTTTTGGGTATGTCAGATCTTTTAAGTAACTACGATGAAGTCGTAAAAGCTCCAAGCTCCAAGCTCCAAGTAACGTATCTCTCCAACAAAATTATGTGGAGAAACAATTAAAAAAGCAATACTTCATGAACTGAAAATGGGAAAATACTATGCCTTAATGGTAGACTCAACTCCTGACACCTTACATTTGGAGCAACATGTCTTTATTTTGAGTTATGTTCGTTTGAACAGTAGCGGTCAATTTGATATTCAAAAAAGATTTTTTGAGTTTATCAACATAAATGGAAAAACTGGTCATTTAGTTGCCGAAATGATACTTACAACTCTAAAAGATAACAACATACAAATATCGAACTGCCGCGGCCAAGCGTATGATAATGGCGCAAATATGAGTGGCAAATTTAAAGGTGTACAGGCCTATTTGATGAAAAGGAACAATTTAGCAATATATTCTCCATGTGCATGTCACAGTTTAAATTTATGTGGAAAGCATGCAGCTGAATGCTGTGTCGAAACTGTAACTTTTTTCGGTGCCGTTCAAAAGGTGTATACATTGTTTGCAGTTTCAGTGGATCGCTGAGCTACTTTGAAGACTGAAATAGGAGAATCTCTTCACTTGCAATCATCAACAAGATTGAGTGCTCGTGTCAAAAGTGTAAAACCATTTGCAAAATACTAACCCGGGCTGCTCGTGGCTCTACAAAGGCTGCTTTTTACTGATCTAGCAGCAGAAACAAGGGCAGAAGTAAATGGTTGCTTTAAGTATATTTCATCAAAAGAGTGTGTTTTAATGGCCTCGATTTGGTTCAAAGCCTTGTCTCTGATTGATTATAGAAATAGTGTTCTTCAGAATTGTGAAGTAAGTATTGATAAAGAACTAATTAACATTGATGGTCTTATTAAAGATCTAGAAGAACTTAGATACAGGTGGCCAGCAATTTTAAATGAATGCTAAACTGTGTGTAAGCAAATTGGAACTAAGACATACTCAGGAGGAATCAACAACAATGAATAGCGCAGATAACAAACCAAAAGAACAATTAAAAGGAAAAGATTTGCAGATGAATCTGAAACTGACGAAAAAATTGAAATAACGGGTCCTTGTGACAAATTTAGAATCAATGTTTTTAATGTAATTATTGACAGACTTTTAACTGAAATGAGAGTGCGGCATGAGGCTGCAAAATCAATCAATGACACATTCTCTTTCATTTGGAAATATTTAGAACTGACTGAAGAACAAATTAACACAAAATGTGAGGAATTCATCAAAACATAGAAAAATGATGTTTCTTAAGAATTAAAAGACGAATTAGTTCATTTGAAGACCACTCACGAGGCTAATTTGGGAACAATTTTTGGTTCCCCTTGAACTTTTAAACAAGTTAAAGGAAGAAAATTTATCTGAGATTTTCCCCAATGTGTGCGTTGCACACTTCCTGTTACAGTGGCACAAGGCAAAAGATAGCAAAGCAATAGTATATTGCGTATTGCATATAACAAAATATAGTAACTGTTTTATTTAAATTTTGACAACGCAATGCGTTTTTAGGTCTTTTAGTGCAATGTCTCGTTTAAAGAATATGCACAGATCAACAATTGGACAGATCAGACTGACGTCTTTAGGCGTGATTTGTTTGGAAAATAAATTAGCAAAAGAAATTAATTTTGAAATTGTGATAAATGAATTTGCAAATAAGAAAGCTAGAAAAGTAAATGTTTAATTTTAAGTGTCAATTTTGTAGATGGGATGAAATATAAGTATGTATGAATAAATAATCTAATAACAAGTATATATAATTATTAATTTTGCATATCTTTAAATATTATGTTCTTTACTTCTGAGATAAGCCGCCATAAAATTCATTTTTATTTTATTTTTAAGTGACAACAAAATTTCAAAAATTTTACTTGCTTATTAGAGGATTTGGTGGGAGGGGCCTTCTAAATCCCTGCCCCATATCCCATAAAACCTGGTCCCGGCCCTGGTTGTGTTATCCACAGTAATGACTATTTTAACATTCCATAGATTCCATTTGAATTCAATATTATTTAACATTATCCTTGTAGAAACCGTTTTATTGGTTCAAATATATATTAAATTTTAATTTAAATATTCTCCTTTTAAAAATAATTTCACTGCATATTATTTTTTAAACTTTCTTGTTCGTTGATAGAAATAAATATATTGGTGTTATATTCCATTTTAAGTTTCTTTCATTTTTAAACACGATGTGGATGCGTCATAATTGTTTTATTCGAAATCTAAAATTCTGTGGCCAACTTTGCGTACAATAGCTAACAAATACATACGTAAGATAAACACACAATTAATGAATAAATGTCTATCTAAATTAGAACAGTAATAACATAATTGATGCTGTAATGAAAATTTTATATTTACCTGAAAATAAAGAAACACTCCCATAACTACACAGCTGAAGATGACTTTCATGGTTAGTGGTTGTTCAGTGACGACTGTAAAAGGTGAACTAGTTAAGATTGGTTGTGGTTGCTTTAAATTATGCAAATGTGATTAGAGTATAAATAGAACAGCAATTAAACGGGTACGCCCGTCAAAATCGTTTAAAATTTAACAGATAATGTATTGTAATTCGTCAATTCGTATTAGGGTTTTACAAATTACATATGCACGTTTTTGGAAAAATTCCTTATTACTAATAGAGTTAATTACTACCTGTTTATATAGTTACACAATTAGGCTGCGCGTAATCATGCTTACTAATGTTCAAGGTTCACCTTTATGCGTTTTGTGACTCTGTGTAATGAGATCAAACTAACAAGATGAATAATTATTAACAAATAACCTTTGCACCAGGATCCTTTCCCTAGATTTAAATGTTTCGTTTTACAGCAGAGTTAATCAACATTTATAATCCGAAAAATCTAAAAACCTTGACACAATTTACCTAACTTTAATAGAATTTTGTAAGGTTTTAGGTTTGTTTGTAGTTTTTAGTGCGGTAATCAAGGAGTTGTATTTTAATGACAAATTTTTTATTAGAGGTATGCTACTGTTAAAGTACATCTACAAAACATTGAAAATGATCGAAACACCAGCTGTAGACTTTGCAATAGTATACCTGAAATTTAGTGTTCGTTTTGTGCTGCGGTTATACGTTGCTAGGAGAAAACAACACATCACTGAAACTCATATCTTGAACCCAGGAACAAAATTAGTTACCCAGTGAAGGAACTGCATCTATTCATACAAGACACAAACGTTATAGTTTGGGTGTGAAGTGTATGAGGGTTGGGAACAATGAGCTCATAGACTGCGGTGCCTTTAAAAAAATGCCGGAAAAACGAAGTTGCAGGGTTTTAAGCTATGGCAAATAAAAAAATAAGTTTTGTGGCGTCTATGTAATTTTGCCTGGTAGTTATAGCTTAAAAGGCGCCAAAAGACTGAGAATGGAGTCGGGAATAAATTTTCAATAGCATATTTTCGTATTATGCGAGATAAGTTTTGGGCCTTGGGAGCGGTCTTTTTAAAAACTTCGTAAAAAATTTATTTATTACACAGATATTAATGTGGGTTTTCGACAAACTTGACTAAAATTAAACTAAGTCGAAAATAATTAATAATTGAATTAATATGAGTGAGTAGCTTAAGCAAACGGCAATGTTAAAGCTGAAATATTCAAGCCTGATTGATGATCCCTGCCCCTCACATGTCTGTGGGAACTTGCAGAGCTCATGTCTGCTTATTTCTTAATTATATTCATTATACAATGTAACAATCTTAATTTCTAAGTAATCACGGTTTCTTAACCGTCTGTGACCTGCAGCTGCAGTATCACTTACTGTCTGGAATACAATGTATTGCATCCGTTCTCACAACTTGCTTGCGAACTGTTAATAACCTTTCTGTTTTATCCTTGAATTTACATTGTTGCATATAGTTAAGTTTCTTTAACAATTTCTAATAATTCCTAATAAATTCTATTTTATTATACATATATAGATTGGGAGATACATAACTCGCGACTATACAGTTGTTAAAAACTAAAAATTTTAGGGAGACACCAATTAGAGATTTTGAAATAGGATACCTGCAATTGCATGGAATCTTCTGTGATACGGTATAATTCGGTGGTTCCCGTGAATAGATAGATAAGTCAGGAAAATTGCGGACAAGTAATATCTTAATAATTTACAACGAATAATATTTGTTCGGATGAATAAGCAAACAAGCGAATATCTAATATATTGCTATGCATATAGGCATGTGAATATTCAAAGAAGTAGTATATTTTTGTTTGGTAATAAGCAAGATAATTCGACTTGTCTGGGTATTGACCACAACAGAAAAGAACTAAGAACCAACTTACTCGACATATTTTGTTAAATACACAGAGTTTTATCCCGGTATCCAAGCGATAACAATCATAATGAAATTAATATCATCTGTTTTTATTGAAACAGACATCTTGTTATGTTCGCTGTCGCGTCCCGGTATCTCTTGCCAAAGCAACTACTTTGTCCTGGGTTCACTACAATAGTTAGCAGGTGGGCCGTAAATATATATGAATAGTAAGAACTGGTAAACTAGGTTTCGAGTGTATAAGTGTTTTTGGAATACTAACTGTTATGTTACGCTTACTATTACGGAATGAGTACGATAACTACCACTCATAAACATTTATTACTTATAAAAGTAATATGTGATTTAATGTACTAACAATAGCTGTACTGCTACATATACTAATACGTTATACAACCGACATGATGATCAACAAGCACACCCTCGAATCGATAGACCCGCACAGCAGTGTCTCAACTCCCTGATACTTAAGAATTATTATGAGAGAATAATTTGGAGTTGTTATCATATCAATACTTCAATACATAACATCACTCTCCCCTAAGCTGAAAATTTTACAAACCTAACAATTAACAATTTAAACTAACACTCATTGCTCAATTAGACAACGTAGTCTTTCAACCACTCTGGTCGTTTCTTTTCATGAGCTGATTGTTCTTCCATAATTGTTGTGTTATTCGGCTTAACCCGTGATTCCAACTCACTTTTCGCTTTCTTTTCCTTTGGTATAGAATTCTCCATTAATGTTTTTTCTGGTTGTATTAGTTATCTCACCTCCTCTCCTTCTTGTTCTTTACTCTACTTTATTCCTGATTTGGTCTACATGTCCGGTTAAGGTCTGACCATCCTCCGATATAGTTTTGTACAGGCATGGAACCTTTCTTGTCAGTGATGGTTGACGGTATCCAATTTCTATTGATTGTATGCCTCAACATATACTTCTTAACCTTCTGTAAAAGTACGTTTAGGACATACTAATCCTTCCTGCAGCCATCTCCGAGAATTTAGTAAATCAAGAGAGGATTTTAGGGATCTGCCCATCAACGCTTCAGCTGGCGTTTTGCCAGTAGCAACTGACGATGGATTCCGTAACCGTAAGAGAACTTTAGGCAGTTCTAGCGCAATATCTTGTCTCGTTACCTTTTCAAGATTTGTTTTAATTGTACCAACAGTCCGTTCTGCTTGGTCATTACTGCTGGGGTGATAAGATGCAGTAGTCACATGGCGAATGCCATTTTGACAAACAAAATCCTTAGATTCTGTTGACGTAAAAGATGTACAATGAATTCTGCAACCCATGTATTGCAAATATTCGTCGCAGAGCGTTTACAGTTGTTGTCGAATTAATAGAATTTACCCGTATCACCTCCATCCATATGGAGTAAGAATCCACCACTATTAGGTAATTGTTTCTATAATACTGACTTAAGTAATCGATGTAAATCTTAGACCATTTCCGACTTGACTGATTCCATGAAGAATTGACTTCATACGACAGATCTTTGCGCGTTTGCTGGCAAACTACGCATTGATGGACAACAGACTCGATTTCGGAATTAACACCAGGTCACCAAACACGACTTCTGACAATAGTCTTCATAGTCATTATTCCAGCATGTGTAACATGTGTAACACAACTGCTTGTAATGAAGTTGGCACAATTATTCTGTGACCCCAAACTACATAACCTCGCTCCAACGATAACTCGGACCAGATTCTCTTGTATGAGACTAGTCCTGGTGGTGTTGAATTTGGTAATCCTACCTGTAGATAATTTTTTATTTTTTTTAGGACCTTATCTTTATCAGTCATATCTGCTATTTTAGTGACTGTAACTATTTCTATGTAGATATTCTTTAGGAAAAAGACTTCCTGTGGGTTTGGTAGTTCTTCATCTGTTACTGCCAAAGGTAGTCGACTCAGACCATCCACATTCTTTATTTTGGATCCAGGACAGTAAATTAAATCGTATGAATAACTAACCAGAGTTAGACACCATCTTAACAGTCTAGGTGAAATGATTTCCGAAACTTTTTTATCAGCACCTAGAATTCCTAACAAAGGACGATGATCCGTTTTAATAGTTACATGGCGACCCCAAATAAATTGGTAAAATTTTTTGAGACCAGACTCTATCTAGCTGTGTAGTTTCTTTGGGTTCTGTTCAGAGATCTGGAACCAAACGCCACAGGTTTCTCATAACCATGCTTATCCACCACAGATCGCACACAACCTACCCCATACGGAAAAGCATCACAAGTTAGTGTTAATTGGTTTTCAAGATCATAATGTTCCAGTACAAAAGTAGATTGCAGAAGCTTTTTACATTTTTCAAAAACTTGTTTCTTCCGTACCCCAAATTTCCATTTTTGATTTTTATCTAATAACCGACGAGGCGGTTCTGCAACTTCTGCACGATTTTTTAAAAACATGTTATAAAAATTTAGCAATCCTAGAAATGCTTGCAATTCTTCTTTCTTTTTGGGTGTTGGAGCTGCATGAATAGCTGCCACTTTATCTTCAGAAGGACTTATGCCTTTAGAAACGACAAAACCCAAAAATTGCAAATCTGTTACACTGAAAAGACATTTCTCCTTCTTAAATCTAAGCCCTATTTTGCGTAATCGGCGAAACACGCTGAATGACCTTTCATTGTGTTCCTCAGGCGATTGTAGGGGGAAGGAAGGAAGGAATATGTGCAAAACAGTAAAAAATAGTAAATATAGGATTATGTATCCACTAAGGCAGGAAGGAATTGTGCGGAAAATATTATAATATTATAATAGAGATAGGTAAAAAGAAAGGTAGAGGTAGAGGTTAGACTAATACAGATTGTGAAAGATGTAGGCTGTGGGAATTTCAGGGAAATGTATAAGTCAGCTCAGACTAGAAATCAATGGAAGTACGCGTCTAATCATTTCCCAGACGGAAAAACCTAGTGATGATGATTATTGTAAGCCACTACAGATGTAGGTTTTGCAATATTCTCAACTAGTGTTGATTGAGCGAAAGGATTAATTGGTAAGCTATTAATTTGACAAGTGTCTAAGTGTTGGCGGATTATGGTAGCCGTCAGGTTGCTTAACCCCATTCGCATATTGTCGAATATTTGTGAAATAGAGTATTTATTTAGAAAAGAATAGGAGGAAGACGTGCTGTATCTAACAAGAAAAAGTCGATGCTATGTTCGATGCTAACAAGCATAGAAACAAGGAAAACAGTTGTTGAAAGCATATGTGCGAAGCACAGAACTGTACGGTTTTGAAATGAGGACAGTAGGAGAAGCAGACATGAAAAGGATAGAAGTCTTTGAAATGTGGTGCTTCGGATGAACGGTGAATACATCGCAAACGGACAAAATTAAGGACAAAAATTTCTAGAAATTGTAAGAGACCAAAAATATCTGTAGAAAACCAACAAAAAAATGGGAAAAGTAGAAGGATGGGTTGTTCTAAGGTGTAGAGTAGTATGCGTTATACAGGGTTATTACAAATGAAATAGATATTTTGGATAGCCTTTAAATAATCAGACTTCTTGTATTTGAATGTAGTAAACGAGATAGGTTTATAGGGAATTTCTTAAAGTTTATGTTGGTACAACTGTTAGGTTGGTACTGCTGTTAAAACAACGACCAGTCTAGCAAAATGGCCGCTACTAAAGTGGAGAAAGCTTATTGTGTTCTTGAATTAGCCAAAACAAAGTCTGTTACTGTTGTGCAGCGTCATTTCAGAACAAAATACGGTAAAACACCACCAACATGGCAATCAATCTATGACTGGTATAAACGTTTCGAAAATAGTGGATGTCTGTGTAAAAAAAAGAGTACTGGAAGACCTCCTGTTACAAAAGAACAAATCGATGGTGTTCCTGATGTTTATTTACGAAGTCCAAGACAATCGACTACATCAGCAAGTTTAGAATTGCAAATTCCTCAACCTACTGTGTGGAAAATTCTGCGGAAACGTTTGAAAATGAAACCGTATAAATTGCAGTTAGTACAAAGTTCAAATGCCGGTGATAAAGTCGTACGTAACAATTTTTGTCTGGAGATGCAACAATGTTTCGAAAATGATGACACATTCTTTAATCGCCTAATTTTCAGTGACGAATGTACCTTTACATTAGTGGAAAAGTTAATAGACATAATGTAAGGATATGGGGTACAGAAAACCCAAGAGCGACTTTACAACATATACGCGATTCCCCTAAAGTTAACGTGTTTTGCGCTTTATCTCGTGAAAAGGTTTACGGGCCGTTCTTCTTTCACTTGAACATTTGTAAAAATTTTAAATAAAAACTTAATCATTTCTTCTTTATAATCATATAAGTAATAATCTTAACTTTTCAAAAATAAGCTTTCTATAACCTATCCAAACTGTCTATTTCATTTGTAATAACCCTGTATATTACACATATAGGCAAGAAAAAAGAGAGAAAGAGGTAGTCCTAGATTAGGCTGTTGCACGCTGATAGTGAAAGACGTAGAATATGGCAATTTCATTTCAGGGAAAGGTATAGGTTAGCTCAGAATACGAAACAATAGATGTACGAGTCTAACCAGTTCCATGATTGAAGGCCTAATGATGATTATATGCGTGTATATATATATATATATATATATATATATATACATATACATACATATCATATATATATATATATATATATTTTGTAGTGGTTTTAAAGGGCTAAATTTAAGTATAAACAAAGCAATTTCAAACACCCTGTATAGAGGAAACAACCAAAATTTACGTGCGAAATTTGTTTCATTTAGTTAATTTGAAGGAACAAGTATTACCATAATTTTACAATTAGTGATTAAAATTTAGTTAGATTCGTAAAGAAAATAAATTATAGAAGCCAATGCAAGTTATTAATTAATTTAATTGAGTTTAATTCAAAGGGTTATTACGTCTCATACGCATAAGAGTTTGAAAAATCGATAATACCAAGGTGAAACGCTTCACTAACATATAAACACGTCGAATATAGGAAATACCTTAAATGTAAACTCCTAGAAATGTTATTTTAAAAAAGTTTGTTAACTGAACTCCTGCAGGTTTTGGAAAGGTGATGTTCCCCTAATTTGTGTAGATTAAAGACAAGCTTCGAGGTATATTGTGCAACGGTAGAATGTTTCGCATAAATGCTAACTAAAAGTTTCCATAAAGCGCAGAAGGGATGGACAATCAATGATATGCTTCGGAATGAGACAGGCATAATAGCAGTTTACTTCAAAACGCACGTATTCAGTCCACATGGGTTAGATAGAACGCGGACAGTAATATCGATTTTCTACCACTCAAACAAGGTTAGAAGGAAACATAGAATATGCATAAGAAAAGAATAGAGTTAATATAGACGGAGTTTTTAAGACGTCAATAGATACATCATTGGTCGATATAGTTAGTTGTAGAACAGACAAGCACGAAAAAATTTGAATGCGGGTTTTTCGGAAAATATCATAACGACGCGCTAAATTTCGAAGATTTCGAAAACGGTTGAACCAAAATTTGAGGAAGTGTTATTTTAAATGAAGTATTTCGCGGGATCCCGAGAGGTGGCATTCGGAATGATATAAATACTTTAAGAGAATTAGCATCGCTCTCTTTTAACTTCGATCTCTTAGAATTTTCATCGCTTCAGACTACGTACAGAAATTTACCACGAGCTTGTAAGTATATAAAATTTGTTAATTTAAATAGTACTGTGTTGGCCTCATAATTTGATACGCGGATAGTGTCGAGTCTAAATTTTATTGAGGTGCCACATATATCTTAACAAGCTCGTGAAGTGACGTAAAGTAACGTAAATTAAATGAAGCAATTATAAAAGAAGTTTAATAAACTTGGATTTGGGTGCATCGTGAAGGCAGAGCATGCAGCACAACTTAGATGGTGTTCATCTACAAATAGTTGGGGCCGGCGAGCAGAGCAGAACTACGAAATCGAGAGCGAAACAACTTAAACGTATCGTCAACGGAGTAGGGATTTTCAAGAAATTTCAGGTAACGCTTTAGAATTTCTTGTTTTTATAAACTATGAAAATTGTTGTGATGTGTGAGAGTGAACTATGAAGGTATTTTGCATTATTTTGCGTATTGAAAATAATACGTATAACTAACTTTTATTGTGGTATTTAAATATAAATCTAAAGGTGTATATAAAGCGTATTAACGTTTCTCAGGGATTTAAATTTTTTTATTGTTAAGAGTACATGGGCTTTTTTTGTGTTTGTTGTAAGAGTATGCAAAATGAAAAGCATACATTATTCATAATTAACTGGGTTATCATTAGCTCACCATACTCCAGAGTATACTAATTAAAATCAATTATTAATAAAGAAAGAAAAATAAGGTATTATTCAGGGCCCATTTACTCCGGCTACATTCAATGTGTTTGATATTTCAAGCTAAAATCCTGGACATTACAAAAATAGAATTTATTGAGGTGTAACTTGAACAACGAAATGTAAATAATCTTGAATTTTTATTTGTAAATAGTGGTAAATAAATATTGTATGATTGTTGTATTATTTTGTGGTTTTATTGAGAGTGTGCGTAAACGATAAAGAGTATGATAGTGAATCTAGGAATACAAGAGGAGGCCCAACTGAGATAGCCAGGGAGCTGTTAAAGTAATTAAATGAAGGAAGCAGAATCTGTGTAAGAAATTATTTTTTTGAAAAATTTAACTATTGTGTGAAATTTATGACAATATTTTGAAAATAAATAAAATCCTCGAATGTTTTTTGAGAAAGTACTGAGCTAGAGCGAAGTTCCACGGCAATTTATGACGGCCCAACGTTGGGGCTCGAATGAATTTTAGGGAGTTCCAGAGATTGATCCCAGTTCCACGGCAATATATATATATATATATATATATATATATATTGCAATTAGAGGTCAGTTAAAACGTTATATAGCCACAATAACAAAAATTTTAAAGAAAGCTCAAATTTTGTAAATACTCATATTTGTAGTAGCATATTTGCTAAACGCTCAGTGTATTATATCATAAATATATATACCCCGTGATTGAAAGTTTCATTCGTATTACGTAATTTAATCGTATTTTAGATTAATTAGGATATTCCGCAAGTAAGAATACATTTGTGAAAAACCTTCTCACCCATAAAGTTGCTATCAGGGTACTCAACGAAAATATACGCGATTTCGTATGATGCTCTGTCAAAAATTTGATAGTAGTAAAAATGTATTTATGTTTGCAATGTGAAGTTGGTGTATAACTATGCTAAACATACAATTGTACGTTTGACGGAAAGCATGTATTCAATTGCGTATGCCTCTTAATATTTAAACGAAAAGCAACATGTATTTTGAATTGAAAATCGTGATTCATTAAAATCTTTGAGAAAAATCCATAGGTAAATGACACCGTCCATAATATAAGACTAGGAGTTTAAACATACATTCAATTAAGGCAAACTACAGTAATAAATTATGTGATAAGTGTCTAAATGTTACATCATGTAGATGATTCGAGATCAGACGAATCTCTAATTCTTGACGAATGAAAACGAAGAATCAACACCCAGACTGAACGAGATCTTTCTAGATTCGTGATGTAGCAAGACTCAGTTTTATCAAACCAATTAAAAGATGCAGCTGATGGTCAGTGTTTAATACTCGTTAAAAAGGACACAATATTAGTTGTTTAATACTCGTTTTAAACGTCACGCTGCTAGTTCAATACAGTAAACAGACGACATTTATTGATGATTTTAAAATTTTGTGGTACTTTAAAGAAAATAGATAATTAAATGATTTTAAATAGAGGAATAATAATTAATTACGGTAAGATAAAGTTTTAATTTGAATGGAAAACATATATAAAGCTGAAATAGATTTTAATTGAATATAAGATTCTAAACGATAACGATTTGGACAATATAGGTATATGATTTGAAATGCGATTTTATTAGAATTTTTTCAGCGGTTTTGGACACAAGCTTACGATATGGAAAAGGACGTCCAACATAATTTAAACGGTAAAACAAGAATGTCATTGCTTTAAAATTTTTATAAGGACAATTTTTTTATAATTTAATTCAACTAAATTACATAAAATTTTGTGTGTAAATCTTTATGTAAAAGTGGATAACTGGAATTGAGGGTAGCTGACTTCGGTAGGTTTGGACGTTATACAATGATAATTATTAAACATAACTAATCAGATACGTTTAAATCCACTTTAAAGACGAGCTTATTGTAATTATATAATTTAGTTTCTAAAAAGTTGTACATAGTACTATTTAAATAGTAAATGATTTGTAAATACATATCCTAACTAGAGAAAGAGATTTTGAACCCTATTTTAGTGTAAGCAAGGATTTATTTACCAGCTATACATTTTTGATCTTAGACTTAATATGTTGTTTGAACGAAAAAACCGTTTTGGCAATACAGGATTCTATCATTAGATTTTAATGTTTGTATGAAAGTATTTTTTTAAGGTTACATGCAAGATATTTTTTGTTAAAGAAAAGATTTATGGGGTGTAGCAATTGTTATTTGAAAGATTGTTAAAGACTATTTGATGTAATTATAATTTTCATGTTGTATCGCTCAGTTGCCTTGCTGTTCGCCACATCTGTGTGTCTTTAAATAATCTAGAATAATTTTAAAATTTATGCAATTAAATCTATGCCTCGGTTTGCTCAGTTATACACCGCACAGAGTGAACGACGATATAATAACAAATAATATTTACATCCTTTCCTCTAACATTTCATACCTCAATAAGATAAATGAAATTTACCAGAATTTGTATAATATATTAAGAAATATGTACAATTTACACCTCTACAACCTTCGTAATGTATTTGCTATTTAAGACCTTTGAATCAAAGTAAAAATAAATATTCAATTTGTTCTTTTTAAGCAATTAAAGCCAGCAAAAATAATCATGTATTATATCGAATGCTTTGTTGAACGTTCAATGAATCTTTTCCTTTTAACGTATTTTCTACCTGTTAAGAAAATCTTTTTGATGACCCTTTACACAAGTACATGTAAGTCTCAAATATTCAAAAAGAAAATTAGCAGGTTATGCAACATAAATGCTAACCTTGTATTTTTCCAATTGATTTTCTGGTTCGAATCAGCTGCCAGATTAGTGCACTCCAAGTTGCGAATCCATGGCTCCGCGTACAACCCAATATCTCGAACGGCCTCTATACAGCGTGTTGCTACCCAATAATTTTGTGTTGCTTTAAGCTTTAGTTGTACTTTTAACATCTTGATTTAGATTTTTCCCATTTATCGTATTTAATACTTAGAGTATTGTGGTTTTACGTCCGTACTTAGTTAGATTTTTTAGTGATCTGCTGGGTTAGATTTCTTATTGAGTTGTTTAGGTAAATTTCCTATTGAATTGTTTAGAGCCCTAATTAATAAATTGTAAAGATTTGTTTATTACTAAATTAAATTTAGACTTACGTTTTATGCCAACGGCGAATTTCTTATTTACTCGTATGTTTAAACGCGCACCTGACTATTCTTTATTTGAAATTTTAATTACTGTGACTTCACAATTGAACTATGCGTAATACTTTTATTTTGATTAGTACAGTTCGTGCTTCGGTTAAGGAATCAATGAATTATAGACAGCCCTTCCACGTGCTGTCATTGGTTGATCGCTTGCTATCTTATTATTCGACCATACCGAGGCGTTGCTCTGCACTATCATGCAACCAGTTGGATTTTACTTGGAGTTGCTTAATGTATGCTTCGTTCAAACGTTCCTAAAATCACGCAGACCAAAAGCTTTATATTATGAATTTCGTTCGCCAATGGTACTTTGTACTTTTTAACATCACGTAATTGTAGTTTTGTAAAGAAATTTATCAAATTTTCCTTTTAATTCCACACGTATACGAATTTATTCTATATTTTGTTTACCTAATATGCTGGGTTTTATGTTCGAATGTGGCGATTTCTACATTTAAAACGTCACGTAGGTTAAATTTTATAATAGGATTCTATAACTGCTGACGTAAATTAGATGCGTTTATTGACTACTTGCATTATGAAATATGCTTGTTTTGACAGTTCTGTGTATTATAAGCATGCATTGATTATTTTCTTCCGCTAAGGCGTCGAGTTTGAAAAAGATTTGTTTCGCGTTTGTTTTACTTTCGATACGCCTAATTTGTATTTATTTAAAGTTTATGAATGTATTAGTGCTACTAAAATAAATCGGTTTACGCCCAAAGTAATTTATTTTACTAACTGTGGTTAAATTATTAAAGAATGAGCTTCCTTTCATTGACTGTAGTTAGTTATTGATTTTATACAGGGTGTCTGGTATTTGATTTTTGCCTAATGAACGAGTTGTGTACTTTTTATGGTTTAAATGTTTAGTTTTCTTGATTTTTGTGTTGTTTACATGAGTTATACCTCCCTTGTGACCTTATATATACCCTTAAATAACCCTATTATTATAGCAATACCTATTTCTGTGAAATATAACGTTAAAAAATGAAATGAAAATGAACCCCTTATGTTGGGTGCTAACAAAACCAGTGTAAATTACCAAAAGGGTTACTTATATACAAGCATTCAATTTTACAAATACATGGTACATCTTAAGTCTAAACCAGTTCATAACTACCAGATGTTAATAGACTTTATACAGTCTTTCTTTGTAAGTAGTATTCCTAAACCTTTTCATATGTAAGTCGCACTATCTACACTATTATAGAAATATCCATTGAAAATTTTAACGATCTTCTTTATTGCCGTAAAAAAATGTAGCTGATAAGGTATATTTACGAAAAATCTTATGTAATGTTCAAATAAAATCTGAAATTATTCATTTACAAGAAAACATCTATATGCCAAACCCTTACGCAATTTATCCCACTTAAAATAAAAAGAGCAAGAGAAATGTCATTCAAAATATTTTAAAACAATGGTATACTTGAATTTCACCATTAAAGTGTCATGGGATTTATCAATTCGTTCTTGTTCAAATTGTTAATTAAATTTCGACATTCATGTCGTTCTATTCTTAAAAATAGTTAACCAATAAATGCATAGAAAAATCCATGTTGCGCTTTTCAATTTATTTAAATTTATGGTATAGGAATGTATTTCATTAATTTACTGCTCATCTTAGTTCTTCGCATTAAATAAAAATGATTTGAAACTTTGATCGTTATACTTTCTAGCCTTTTAAATACATTGTTACTGACAAATATTTTAAAGATCTAGTATAACTAACGCGAACTTGATCTTATTCATTGACAAAAAGATCTTTTGTAATTGACCGACAAAAAAACAATCGGTAAAAGACCGACAAACAGACAATTAGTAACATCCAGTTATGATTATTTCCCAGTCTTTTATATAGTATAAATTTCTACGTCATTATTATCTAGAAAAATTGATAAAGTTCTAGTTGAACTGATTCGTATAAGTGGACACAATTTTGTTGGAAATATTGTTAATTAATACATGGAAATTGCTGTCAGTTTTAATTTATTAGACCGTTAACTACCTTATTATTGTCTCTAATTGGTATATTTACTAAATGAAAGTTCAAATGCTTATCTGTAATAGCTGTTATTTCTTGGTTTATGGACTATCGACGTTTTATCGCATATTAGAGACTTGCTAGTTGGAATGTACGTTCATGCTATTTGTCTTTTTAAAGATAATTATTCGACACCTGCTTATATTTACAATTTGATTTATGGATTTTATTTGTTGTCTGGCTATTTGTGAATGGATTTAAAATTTAAAAAATCTACAAAACTGAAAGCAGTGTTCAGTTCAAAATACACGCTTTTTGTTGAGCATTAAAAATGCACGAAATGGAGTAGAAATGCTTAAAAGAGGAATTGAACGTTTTTTCAATAATGCTTTAAGGAATAACTCGTTTTAGTACTTTTTAGTGGGTTTTCAACTTACAGAATATGAGCTATTCCTTCTAAAATGCGTTTTAAATGGCATTTAGTGTCAAGAGATGATTTGCATTTTCATGACTGTACTTAATATTATTTAAAGATGTCGGAATAATATACAGAATGATTGTACACTGAAAAGAAGTATTTAGAGTATTAAAAATTTTGTTATTTTTTCGGGTTCCGGGGTGATCCATGCACAGGATGTGGCGTCCAATGATCAAATATAATATTTCGAAACTACTTGTTGATATTGAATCAATAGTTTCCGGTGCAAATATCGATATAAAAATATCATTCAAGCCCGCACTATGATTGTTATG
Organism: Platerodrilus igneus; assembly: GCA_036346225.1. NCBI lineage: Eukaryota > Metazoa > Arthropoda > Insecta > Coleoptera > Lycidae > Platerodrilus > Platerodrilus igneus. Next base: position 15,650 of record JARFIW010000468.1, on the reverse strand, counting down.
ACGAACCTCATACAGAACACGCATATATTTCACTCATACATACAGCTCTTTCAGAACTGATTAATGTTTTTGCAAAAAAAAAAAATATCAAACAAAGGCAATGTCACGATTTTACTTGAAAAAGTGTATGTAAGATTGTCTAATGATGTAGTCGTTAGAGAAGAAATATTATACCTCTATAGATAAGGATTCCACAAATACCATTCAGCAAATAACTACCAAACTCGTATCAGACTTCACAAAATCTCGGAGGAAGCAAAATATTGAATATTTATCATCCTGTCGCTTCCAAGTTTTATTTGCTTTTTCAAATACATACACTTGAGCGATTGTTTAAGAACTTTTTTGCAATCTATCCTACATCAGTGTGATAGAAAAAATAGGCGTATCCGAATGTACCTAAACCCAAAATGACGTGCAAAGGAATTGAGAAAGTAATTAATGTTCAAGTAAAAACGAAACGTTTTTGAACAAATGAAATTGGACATTATATTGTAACATATAAATTTTCCTGCAAACTTATTCGTTGACTTTACCGCTGTGCATCTATTATTTTAACCTTTATTCAACACCGTTTATATTATTGATTCATTCGATATTGCATATTTAATAACCAACAAACTTCAAGGCACACTACAATTTCAATTACAATTACAATCTACTAAGTATCACGTCGCCATTACGGATAACAAGTATACAAACCTATTCGCGTGCTCCTACTTCTTTGTAATATCTAAGATTTTCAAGTTGTTCCGACGATTCGTGACAGATAGTCACTTTTCGTTTCCTCGTTAAACTGAAAGGTCGCTTGGTGTTTAAAAAAAACACTCAAGATGGTGAAGGAAATTAAGTTTTCATGGCAAAGACGCCGCAATAAAGGCACAGTATTTTAAAAGTTGTCTGTGACAACATGTGTACAAGTGTAGTGTACAAGCTCTTCTTGGCGACGGTTTGTTTGAATGTGTAATCATATTAAAATTAATTATGCAATTTATTACAGTGCAACTCCGATAACTTCGATGTAATTATATACAACTTACATGCAACTTTAGGTTATCTTGAACATATTCTATTTGGTTTGGTTCAAGCAAATTTTATGGATCTCGTTTAAAATATAAATGCGTAAGCAATTTTGTTGGACAAATGGTGGATTTCGCTATGCAGCTACACCTGGCGTGTTTAGTTGATGAACGACATGTCATTTGAAGATTATAGGACATTGCCGCTATGGGTAAGAATGTTTAAATTTCTAAGATAAGGTTGCCGTAGAAAAGTTTATTACGTAATCTATGTATGTACTAAATTCTTTTTGAAAGCTTGTAACTACCTCAGGTTGTTGTATACAATTCATTATGACTCGTGTGAGTAATTTAGTTAATTAATTTGCTAAAAGCTTATTGTGTTAAAATCTAAAGTTACAATGAGTACAACAATTTTTTGTGATTAATGGTGTGTTCAACCTTGGAAATTGTTCCTCACCGGTTGTATATAGACGATAGTAACATATGCTGACAAACAATCATGATAATTATTTTGTTTACCACAATTTGAAATACCAACATGTTGATGTAATAGGGCCTAAGTCCTGTATAATGATGTTTGAACTTAGATTAATTAATTAATTGATAATATTTGCCAAAAGTTAAGTAAATTTTTTAAAGAACTGTAAAGTTTTAGTAGCGCTACCCCAGACTATTGATTATCAAAAATAATATCCAAAAGTTAAATATCTAACTCAAGAAACTACATTCATAAGAATTTTATTTTTTTATTAAGTACACTTATAATTTAAAATGTTCATTACTTGTCTTAAAAGAGAATATAGAGTTATTTTTGACTTCAGTTCATTACTCAGTAATCATTAAAATTCTCCAAAGTTTGTTAGATATTTAAAAGGTTAAACTTACCCGAATGTGTACCACGATATAGTGGAAACTAATTGAAACTAAATCAAAGATTTCATGCTTATACTGGTTCGTAAGATATATAGGGTATCTATGTTGGTAGTATTTATGTTTCAGAGTCGCCCTAGTTATCGTTAGTTCAGTGAAGAAGACGACCAGGTGTAAGTAACATATTTGTGACAATCAAACTTTGTATTTAAAGTGTTAGCGATAATCTAGGTTTCCAAATTTTTCCTTTAAGCAAATTGATTTAGTCAGTTGCTCTATAAAAAATTTAGGTGGCGTCCATTATCTTGTTTTTTCCAACTTTAATAAACCCACTGACCCAATCCCATGCGACCGTGGGTCAAAAACTCAGTTAGCTAAAAGTCTTAAGAGTTTTATTTTACTAAAAGCCAATTTCCATCCTAACCTTACCCTGGGCTTGTTACAGTTACATAAGAATTCTCGATAGGTAATATGATAATCTACCACGATTTATTTTATTTTGGATTAGATTTAATATACATCACAATATACAGGGTAGAAGTGGCCATGACAAAGTGTTTTTATAGTTCAGATATTGTTTGAAATAACAACACAAAATAAAACACTAATTATGTTTTTTAAATTTTTGAAAATGTTTCGGGTGGCAAATGAGATTAGTCAAATGCTGCAGATCATTAGTTAGTGTTAAAATTTTGCAACTCAACAAATTTAAACATACTCTATCTCCACAGATAAGCGAGATCCCCATGGCGAGGGTCGATGACATGAGGGTACGGTATGTATTTTTCATCTATGTTAAAAGGAACAAACAAATATTAGTTTAACGATATGCAGATCAAGAGAGAGAAATTTTTTTAAATATCAATACATACACGAGAAAGTAAAAACATTTACTGGATATTTTTAATAAACTATACATACTAAGTTTCCGTGATTTCTGCAAAGAAAGGTACCCTAGGGTTACCCGTTTTTACATTAAAGCAGACCATATTACTATTTTGCGTTACTTGTTGTATTCGGTAGAAATAGGTTTAAAAGTAAAATTTATCGGCATTGATTCTGTATGCATCAACTGTACACTGAAATTAAATGACCATTAAAATGCCATACAATGACAACACTTGAGAGTCGTGTTTAAATCTGAAAGTGATTCCATACATCATAGGCATAAAAATGTTATATTTTGATAGTTTCCATTTGACGATCTACATATCGACGTGCTTATACCATTAGATATTCATTTCACCCTACGTATAAACTGAAAGGAATAGAGAAACCTTTTGTACGTATAAATACTTAAAAAGTGTGCTAGAAACAATTTAGTTAAGTGTTGAGACGTCTTTGATTGCATAGGTTATTTCTTTTGTGAATATAGAAAAGCGAGGCTAAAAATGAAAAACTCAGTAAGTACATAATTTTAGTATATTTTAAGGTTAGGATTAAGACTATGCTACGTACATTGACGTAGTCTAACATAAAAAAAAAACAAAGAAAGAAAAGTAAGTATGGCCGGTCGCAATCGACAATGGAAAGGGGTATAACACATACAAAATCAAAATTATCTAAAGGAAAGCCTGAAATAAAGAAGAGAAATTAACAAGATTTAGTACTAATTATAATTATTCTAAATAACATTCTGGTTAGACGTAGCAGCGTAGTATAGAAAAAAAAAAAACAAGAAACAAATCAATAACCACGATACACATGTCAGGAGGAACAAAAAAAAAAAACTTTTTAAAATGGCGTGCTGTAGTTTCTAGGTCCCTCCCCATATGAATTACACAAAGAAAAATTACCCAGTTACAGCTCTAAAAAACCACAGCCCTACAGTATCAGTGTAAATAACAAATTCAGTACATAACATTGTCGTAATAAATACAATATTATTGACAAACATCTTCTCCCCTAAAGGTAATCATTTTAAACCATTTATACATTAATAAGTAGCATAAAAATTTTTTCCAGTTATTTAAAACAAATAGTACTGCATTCATAGCAGGGCAATAAATAGCAAAATAGTTGTATAATTTTCAGATATACGGATTGATTAATTTTGTGAATGGCGGAGCTTAAAATGTAAAGTCCAAATAGATATGGTTTCAACGTAAACAGGGAAGAAACACTCACCAGGGTGTCCAAGGTGGAGGCTAGTCACACCGTCACCAAGGACAGCTCGAAACAGATGTTCTCGGGATCACGCCATGTGCGGGTCCTCCCGTCACACCAAGGGGCGGTAATCCATCGTGACTTTAGGGCCAGCGGAAGAAGAAGCAGGCGGCTCCGTGGCGTAGTGGTATGTGTGTGACTACTACGCCCAAGGTCCCGGGTTCGAATCCCGACACGGTCCACTTGAAAAATGTTAAGCGAGCATTTTTCACAAAAATACACCCTCGTTCGGATGAGAGGTAAAATGGAGGTCCCGTGTGTGAGTGTTGTCACGCACGTTAAAGATCCCTACCTTGCTTGGGACAGCAAGGGTTCGGCAAAATTCCAAATTCTCCAGGTAAAAGAAAACTCGCTTCCTGGCCAATGTAGTACCTTCGGGTGGAGCATTGGAAAATCACATGTAAGGAAGAAGAAGCACGTTGTATTGCGTGCGCGAAAGTCCCACGAAGAAAACGGAAACAACAAAAATATAATGAATGTTTTCTGTCGTGTATAAGGAAGAGAAAGTTAATATTTATTTGTTTAACTAAACAACTAGAACTCCAATTAATATTGGTGTTATCAAAACGTGATTAGCAAACTTAAAAACACGGTTTTATCGAATAGTCCAATACGTTATTTCCAAGAGTTTTAGATTGAAACAATAGAGAAAGTAATTACACGCTACCGCAATGTATAAAAAGTTCACGGATTCCTAAAACAGGATATTGACTATTTAATTTATAGAATAAGCTTTTCAAATTCGCACCAGATTGGTTTAAATGAAAATCGCTAGCAAGCGTACTTATTATAAAACGGTAAGATATACAGGATCTGAATATATGAATAATGAAGTACAGGGAAGGTTTTAATTTAGTCGTAAAAGAAACGTAATTAATTGCCCCCCAGCAAAATTAAAAGCTCGGGGTATGAAAGCAAAAATACGGGAGTGGGTGGGCAGTACCAAAAAAACCAAACACAAAAAAATTCGCTTAAGAAAAAATTAAAAGAAAATTTGTTTACGGAAGCAAAAAACCAAGAAAACAAAAAAGAAACACCCCAAAATAAAAAAAAAGAACTCTCATCCGGCTCGAAAGGCCAATATATAATAATAGAAAGAGAGAGTAAAGAAAGAATTCGCTTAACGGAATAAATAAAAAAACCCAAAAGAAAGCGCTCTGAAATAAAAAAAGAAATTCTCATCCGGCTCGACGAACCAAGGTACCGGATAAAGCAAAAGAAAATTGAAGAGAAGTACCGGGAAAAATAAGTAAGTAGTAGCACGGAACCAAAGCAAAGGTCGGCCGTCGTTAACACTGTCAAAGTCGTCAACGGATGGATGTTTCTTTAGAAAAGAAACAGGAAAGTCTTTTACCTCAAAAGAAGATTGGTCTCCTGCAGAAAAACCAAAAGTAAAGAAAAGAAGCGAGAAAGAAAACCAACAGTAATGCCAAAATGACAAAAGTGTCAAGCCCCAAAGTATGCTCGGGAACAACAAGAATGTTGGATAGACAAAAAAATAAATTACTTCAAGCTGTGGTACCCAAAGAATCGCAACAAACGAAGAACCAAAAAAAAGAATTGCTAACTAGGCCTAAAGTCGACCAAGTCGTGCTCTCCGAAGAAAAAAAATGGACCAGGAAGCATCTACCACAGGAAGTGAATTGAAAAATATACTGTCAGCATGAAGACCGACAAAAAGTAACATCAGCCATAGGAAAAAGGAAGAGGAATGTGCAACAAAAGGAACGAGGAGAAAATGAAAAAATAAAAAAAATAACACCTAGCAAAAAACGTAAACCACAAAAAACCTAAGAATCGCACAAAAGAAAATGAAACAAAATCCCAGGGTAGTTATGTATGAGTATGTGTATGCGTGTGTGTATGTGCGTGTGTGTGTTTTGTTGATGTATGAGTATGTGAGTGTGTGTGTGTGTGTGAGAGCAGTGTGCATGTATAAAGTGTTAAAGTGTGCGTGTGTGTACGTATTGGATCGCTGTAGTCGCCTCTTACAGCAGACAGGTCGTACCATAGAACGATTCAATTCCCGGACCCACACGGGTGCAAAAAAAAGAAAGATAACTTAGCAAAACAGGGTAATAAATAACGAAATCGTTAAGTCCAAACATCAAATCCTAAAGAGAGCAAAATCGGCACTAGAAACGGGCGCAAGGACTAGGTATTGAGCTTAAGACGTTTGCGCCGCCAGCAAACAAACGAAACGAGGTCAAAGACAGACTTCGCCGACATACATCTTTCGGTTCGTAAGGAGTATAGACTGATGTCTGCCTCTTATGGGCAGTTTTCCGCAAAACAGAGAGAGCAGGGGGTGTAGTAGTTATAGCACGCGATGTAGGAGGTGGCGAGGGTAGTTTATGAAACTCGAAACGAGTGAAGGAAGAAAGTTGTTTGTTGTTAAGATTGGAGGCAAGAAAGTCAACGGTAAAAAAGGAAACATTATGGGTTGTCAGAATATCCACAGTAGAAAGAGAAAAAGTATTGGCTGTGCGAGAAACAACCTTACGAAGAGAAACACAAGCAGAGCATGCGACAGTTAGGTTAGATAAAGGGGCTGAAGCAGATAAAATTTCATCGACGTGGATAAGAGACTAGCAGTATCACAGTTAGGAAAGGAAACAGCATTGGCTGTAGGAATATCAACCTTAAGAAAAGGAGCAGAATCCGATAACACGTCAACCATATTACATAAAGGAACAGAATCAGGTAGAAGTTCATCAACGTTACAAGAACAAACAGAATCAAGTAGAACTTCGCCAATGTTAGATAAAGGAGTCGTATGAAGTTTATCAACATGAAAGAAAGGAGCAGCACCAGACAGAATTTTATCAACTTTACAAGAACAAACAGCATTAGAAGGAACTTCATCCACAATAGACAAAAAATCAGAATCAGGTTGACCTTCGTCAACATTAGATAACAGGACATCAGCTAGGGTTTCACTAACTTAATTAAAAGAACAGAAGCAAATAGCATTTTGTCAGCATGAGAAAATGAGTAAGAGTAGGAAATATTTCATCAACGTCCGATAAAGGAGTAGAACCAAGTAAGACTTTATCACTCTTAGACAACGGACTAACGAACAGAGCAAACTTCAGCCACAATAGGGACTGATTCCTTGACAATAGTAGTTAAAGAAACAGGGTCACGTAAAACTTTGATGACAGCAGCAACAGGCATTATAGCTACGGGTTTCCTAACTTCAACAGAACCTTCTCTGACTAAATTAGAATTTATCGTCACTTCAGCTACAGCTGTTATTGTAGGTGCGACAGCAATTCCTTGACTAGCATCATTTAAGAAAGCAGGAACAAGTAAAATTTTGACAAAAACGGAAACGAGCATTAACGATACAGGTCCATGGACTTCAACAGGACCCTCTCTGACTGAATTAGAAATTATCGTCACTTCAGCGACATTTGTGTTTGCAGACACGACAGGAATTTCTTGGGTAGAATCATTTAAGAAAACGGGAACAACCTCTTGAGAAGCTAGCTGTAAGTCACTAATTCAAAGTATAGGTTGCACTGGTGGTGGAGGCACAGTTTGGGGTGGAAGTGAAAATGTCGGATTTATTTGAGTATCGTTTGATTCGCAAAGGACAGAAGAGATTTGGTTCTTGTTAGTAGAAGTTCGGTAAGTAGGGGCGTGATAGCCGTAAAAATCAATATTACAGTTCAAAGACTTAAATGGCTGAAAAAGGTACGAGGTGATGGCTGTAGGGCGAGCAGAAGGTGTAGAAAAGCATATAGAACTAGAGACGGAAAAAATTTTGTTCGAAGCTATATTTGTCGAAGAAGGGTATGCTTTGATAGTAGTAGCAGGATGACCTGGATGAGGTATAGAAAAGAACGTAGAGTGAGAAGCAGAAGAAATTAGGCACCTAGAGGTGAGGGCAGAATTTGAAGGATTATTCAAAGACCTATTAGTACTAGAAAGACAGGGTGGACAGTTGTGCTGAGTAACTCCCTTATACCCGCAACCATAACAATGGAGTACTTTAGGACGAATACAACGTGTCGAAGCATGATCAGGTTTGACGCAATTAAAGCAATTGACCTGACGAGTAGAAGCAGAACTAGGAAGAAAAACAGTAGAAAGTACGGAAGAAGTATTTGATCTACCCGTAGGCGTAGGAGAAATCTTAGCAACTCGGTCATGTGAAGTAAAAGTATTTTCCTCAATAGTAGCAGACTTATAAGCAAGACCCGGTTCAGAATTTATTTCATCCAGTAGACGTTTATTATAATCCACGGGTAGGAATTTGCTACGTTGGCTCGTAGCTGTGCGTAACACAAAGAAAGTCAAGGAATGACCGGGCTCAATCGGAGATTAGGGGGGGGTTGTAGAAAGCTGACTGACATATAATGTATGCGGCTGTAAGGAATTAGTGACAATATCTGCAATAAAAATAGTCAAGCAACCTGAAATAAAAGAATAAGCATAGCATGCTGATCAAACATAAATTATTCAGTACTTTGTAGAATGTAAAGAACTGTTTGAATAATCTATATAATATAATAACGATAAAAGCATAACAAAAATTTTTATTACAAAGTGAGGTAATATTGGGGAGTAGCAGAAACGATTCCTCACACACCAATTAAACATAAATCAGACAAAATGTTAACAAAAGATAAATAGGTAAGACACAATTGATATGAGTAATCCAGTAATATTGGTTTTTTTTCTTCCTTTTTTTTCTTAATAGCAGGCAAGTCTATTGTAAAAGGTATCAGAACGACAAAGATATGGCAAAACAACGGATAGATATTTAAAGTAATAACAAGTAGGAAATAGTTCAACTTACAAAAAGTCCTTCAGTAACGCTTCCTTGCAATTGAAGTGTGGGATTCACGATGTCCTGCACTAACGAAGCACTTCACCCTTGACTGTGAGGGTGTTGATGGAATTTCTTACACTTTACACTAATCACATCTACGTATTTCACTGGTGTTAGCAGCAGACATTATCATGCTGATGGAACTATGTAGCATTGATAAATTCTTGTTAATTCTATTTCCTGAGACAATAATTTCGAAATATTTTGTAACACAAATCGTAAAAAAAAATGGTAATAAAAATTTAGAATCACGGGCTTTCAAGGCACGATGTAATGCATTAACTAACAGTAACGTGAGGTGTTTTATTTGATACCTATGGTAACAAAGAAAAATCTAATGCTTTTGAATAACGAGATTTGCGCAAACAACGATCTATTTTAGATTCGTTGGGGTTAAAAAATTCAGAAACTACAGTATCAACTGTCTTTACATGTAAATGAGATACCTGTTTATAAGAAGCAACCTTTTTTTCTATTAAACCTGCTACAACTGTATCATCATATTTTTTTTAAACACTCAAGCTTAAAACTGTATTTGGATAATCCAAAGTATGCACTACTCTGATAAAAAGGACCACGAAAACTAGATCGCACACACAGTTCAAATATAAAAAGATAAATCAACTAAAAAAACACAATCAATAAAGCTCGTGCAAACACTAAGCAAGTCCGTCAAATGCTCCGCACAAACACGCGTGCAGGTCGAGTCCAACAAGTTCTACCACTTTTATTTCCAACAGAAAAGCAACAAAAAACCAATTAGTAGAGCAACGCGCATCACTAAGTCAATGTTCCGTAAAACGCGCCACAAGTTCTACCACTTTTATTTCCAACAGAAAATCAACTAAAAAACCAATTACTAGAGCAACGCGCATCACTAAAACCGTCCGTCAATGACCTTACAACCGCACTTGTGGTCAATCAAACACGTTACATATAAAGCATACTTCCTTCAAATGTAATCAGAACTACACTGCTAATCTGGTTATAAAATAGTTGTTACCATAACCTCTTGTCGACTATTATCTCCTTCGCTAATAACATAAGGAACATCCAAAACGTGAATGCCGCAATCATATCTAATAATTAATTACAGCGGTTTATCATTTTCGATAAGTTGGAAAGTAATTTACGAATTATCCAATTTACAATTCATTCCTTGCAATTTATTTATTAATGAAAATCAATCTTCAATTAAACTATCTTTTAAATTAATACACGCGAGTTAAATTGCATACAGATCTGAAAACTATTCGAAAGTATTTACTTTATACAAACAGCGATCCAAAAACGATGTATTTTAAGTACGCTAACAGAAAAGGAGCGTAACAAATTCATCGTTTAATAAAGTAACAACGCTTTTCCAACATCTGAGGGAAAGCTGATGTGCGCGGAAGAGAAGTAAAGCCTTTCCGGTAAGTAATTCCGGAGTAAAAAGAAAAAGTTGCTGAGCAGAAATAATACGCAAAACACTGAGTTCCTTAATACGAATTAAGAATTCTGGTAAAGAACCTTCACCTGAAAAAGAGACATTCAGTTTAACGAGCGGGTATCTTTTAGTAGGGATCATAGTATTGACAGTAGTAGAGGTATCCAATTCTTCTTCGGAATTAGAAGAAAGATAAGGAACTTCTCCGGTAACGGTGGCAGTTACATTAAGAAGAAGGTTGTCGGGTAAAATTCGCAAAAGCAAAACGCTTGAATTTTCTAACAGTCGCCTCAACATCAGAACGAATGGTCTGTAAAGCGAATAATTTATTTTTTATAAGGGTTTTCTCCTCAGAGCTAGCCACTATCAATTCACAATGTCGCTGAATGTGTACCTATAAGGAGCGTAAACGGGCAAACTTAGTATCAGTAACATCCCCAGTAAAGTCGTCAGAAGACGGTCCAAGTTCAGTAAGCGCGCGTTTAATGGCCTGATAATCCTCTGTAAACGTAATCGTATAAGGGCTAGGAGTAAAAGACTGATTCATTTCCACGTGAATCACGTTGCGGACGGCTTTACGCACCCCCCCTCCCGATTTTAATGTCAGAGTCAAATATTCGAGAAGATAATTCATATTGGAGTTCGGGTTTTAAGCCTATTCACATTCAACTCCCATGTAACCATTGTGACAAAAGAAATACACACTGTATACAAGAGTAATGCAAAATCACCAACCACAACCGAATAAATTATAAAATTTCAGAAATGTATCGCAACACATCGATTATCCAATACGGAAGTTACTAACGGATTAAATTTAAAAAAAAAAGTAGTAAACGTAAGAGAAAAATAAAATCACTAAACACAGAAATAGAGCGCCAGCGTTTTCAAAGGGTCTAGGATTATTGGCGAAAAAACAAATTCAATAATCTGAAATTAACCAACTAATAATATTGAGCGATCTAGCAAGAAACCACAACTAAAATTTAAGAAGATCGAACTAACACAAGAAATAAAGAAAAGAAATAAATACACGTTTGAGCGTAAGGGAACAAAACATAAGTAGTATCAGTCCGAGAAAACGGATAACGTAGTAACTTGGACAGTACAAAAATTGGGCCAGAAATTAAGCGAAACCAATTCCGAGCATACATTATCCAAAATAAAATCGGGGCCCCACGCCAGGGCGTCAAAATTTATGCTATGTACATCGACGTAGTCTAACATAAAAAACCAAAGAAAGAAAAGTAGGTATGACCGGGCTCAATCGGCGAGGGGGCGGGGTAATACACATACAAAAAAAAATCTAAAGGAAAGCCTGAAGTAAAGAAGAGAAATTAACACGATTTAGTGTTAATTATGATTATTCTAAATAACATTCTGGTTAGACATAGCAGCGTAGTATACAAAAAAAAAAACCACAAACAAAATCAATAACCACAATACACATATGTCAGAAGGAATAAAAAAATACTTCTTAAAATGGCGAGCTGTAGTTTCTAGGCCCCTCTCTATATGAATTACACAAAGAAAAATTACACAATTACAGCTCTAAAATCACAGCCCTACAGTATCAGAGTAAATACCAAATTCAGTACATAACATTGTTGTAATAAATACAATATTATTGACAAACATTATCTCCACTAAAAGTAATCAATCATTTTAAACCATTTACACATTAATAAGTAGCATAAAATTTGTTTTTCAGTTATTTAATACAACTAGTACTGCATTCATAGCAGGACAATAAATAGCAAAATAGTTGTATAATTTTCGGGTATGCGGATCGATAAATTTTGTGAATGCCAGAGCTTAAAATAGATATGGTTTTAACGTAAACAGGGAAGAAACACTCACCAGCATGTCAAAGGTGTAGGCTAGTCACACCGTCGCCAAGGACAGCGCGAAACAGATGTTCTCGCGATCACGCCATACGCGGGTCTTACGTCACAACAAAGGGCGGCAATCCATCGTGGCTTTACGGACCCCGGAAGAAGAAGCACGCTGTATTGCGTGCGCGTAATTACCACGAAGAAAAAGGAAACAACAGAAATATAACGAATGCTTTCGTCGTGTATAAGGAAGAGAAAGTGAATATTAATTTGTTTAACTAAATAACCAGAGATCCAAGTAATATTGGTGTTATCAAAAGGTGATTACCCAACTTGAAAACACGGTTTTATCGGATAGTTCAATACGTTATTTCCAAGAGTTTTAGATTGAAACAATAGAGCAAGTAGTTACATGCTATCGCAATGTATAACGAGTTTACGGATACCTAAAACTGGGTACTGACTGTTTAAGTTATAGAATAAGCTTTTCGAATGCGCACCATATTGGTTTAAATGAAAATCGTTAGGAAGCGTACTTATTATAAAACTTTAAGATATACAGGATCTGAATAAATGAATAATGAAGTACAGGGTAGGTTTTAATTTAGTCGTAAAATAATCGTAACAACTAAAATGCCGTCAAATATGTCAAAAGCTTATCGTTTAATTTTCTTCATATTTTAAATTAGTCGTGCATGAGTACCTTAATTAATACTACTGGAAACTAAATACAACCAAATGGACTATTTTGAGACAATAGCATTTGGTATATTGGTTCCTAATTACCAAAACATCAGCTGCTTTCGACCACTTTTCTGCCAATTTGTATTGTTTCCTTTGGAATCGAATTACCGTATGTTGAAGATGACATAAACATTCACTCCAGGGGGTCTGTCAATTCGTCGACGCTTCGGCAGTATCATATCTGCCATTTTCGGTCTCTGTAGGTTGAGCAGTTAGTGAAGAAGCGATCCTTAGTCCTTCTGTGTATACTATTTAGAGGACATGCTCCGGTACACTTGCTTGTTGGTGCGGCTCCGTATCATCGGTCCTGATATGTGTTGTCCGGTTGTTCTGCACAACTGATTTAGCGAAATATATCTTTCTACTTGTTCTTTAACGATGCGTTGTTACAGGCGGAAAAGCTACTAAGTGTATCTTTTCCAGTCAAATTATAAAATGGGGGCGGCCTGTAAAACAAAAATTAAAGGGGGGTCACCGGCACTAGCTAGCGGGAGGTCGTGGATCATAAAGAGGGTTAAAGTTTTGAAAAAAAGGGTTAAATTAATTTATAATATACTACAAAAACGTGGCACTTACCTTTCATAAAATATTGTGGCTTAATGACAATTGCCAAGGGCGCCAGACAAGTCGAGAATGTCCAAATGTTCGTAAAATCCTTGAGAGACTTGTCATCCCAAGGAGGACAATTGTTTCTTTTAATCAATTCCTCACTTTTGTACTACTTATATAAAAAATAAGAAAACTATTGACTTAATCAACGGCAAACAAAACTATTTAATTCACAGAGCAATAAACGTGAACCTCTTACATTCATTGATTTAGAAATTTAAGTGAATAGGTGACTATGGAATTTATGAAAATTTTGAGTATATAAGTAGTTATCAAACACTTGTATATGAAAGAAACTTATATTATAAATCGTACACTAATTTAATCCTACGGTTTATGGCCAAAACGTCCTAACAAATAAACTAACTAAAAATTGATCATGCTACTTAACTATAAAAGCTTACTTACTAATAATTGTCCATAGTTTGAGGGTTTGTTTTCCAACGTAGAGCAGTTCTTAATTTTGGGAAGAGAATCTCGCTTGTTGCTTCTGTTTGTAATGTTTAAGAAAATTGACTGGCACACGAACTCGGCAGAATTTTGACAATATCACTTACTTGTGCGTCACACGCCTACAAGTTTTTAAATAGTTATTTTGCATCACTATAAATCCGCGACATATGGGCATAACCCTCGCGAAACTGGAAGAGTAACACTTTTTCCAATTTTTTTTACTAACGTGATACGAAGTTTAATATTCTATGTCATGCCAGAGAACGCTAACCGCGAAACTACGTTTCTCTCTACTTCTTAACCACGGTCGGCCCCATTGGAAAAACTCCTCGTCTTTTGGCTAAGCCTTGAGTTATATAGACTAAATTACGTACGTCATTTTCTGTTATCCAATGACTGAACTGAACCTCCCACAAAACAAGATTTCAGAAACCAAATCCAACCCCTTTTTAGATGATGGTCACGGATGCAATCACTTTCCCACGAATTTAAATTATATTGTATTTTCTACGAATTACTTAGTTATTGCAATGCGGGACCTACTTATGGCGACAGTGTCTGCTATTAACAAAGACCGGCTAACCTACTTGAGCCGAAATGGATTTTAAATACAATGGATGTCTCCAGACTACTTAAGATTACTTGTCATATTTGAACAAATCAAATTAGAAATAGTTTCCGCTATTATAATGTTTTGTTTTGTCTAACCCGCTGTAAATCAACGAAAGTATTAAGCTTTTCAAACTGAAATTGGTTTTCCTTTATTTACGCTAAAAGGGTACTATTACATTTTAATTTAATCGGATTTGTTAGTTTGTTACCGACCTAACTTTTAAGAAGTTTATTTGACTTACGATGGGGTCTATAGCTTTAAATGATGACTTGCCGCTGGAATTTACTAGCCCGAAGCTATCGGTAAATGTGCTCTTTTATACAAGGGAGCCTGACTGAATGTAAAGTAATTTATTGTGGGAATTTTTGTCTATACTTTATTCAAGTTACTAAATTTTAATTAATTAATTTGTTTAATTGTTAACATTACAAAATAATGTTACAGCTTGCACTTGCAATTGCTGGTCTACATGCCAGCGGTAGCCTTTGTGAATCATCTCCCGTGTTGGGATTATGTGTGCACTTTTCTATTTTAACGGCTTCTCGAATTGTTCTCGAGGTGTAGTGTTCAATTCTAGGTAGCATTATAGTAATCTTAATATTGATGTTGTGTTCTGTGGTACGAAATGCTGAGCCAAGGATGTTTTACCGTTCTTTCCTTTGCGTTTCTATGTTCTTCCTTTCTATTACTAATTCTTCTGTTTATTTACCCTATGCAAGATTTGTTGCCGTCTAAGCATGGTATTTTGTAGACGCCTTGGTCTTTTAGTGGGATTTGGTCTTTGGGATTGCTAAGGAATGCGCTGGTTTCTCTATGAGTGTTGAATGTGGTAGCTATTTTGTTTTTCTGTACCATACTAAACACTCGCACAGAAATCAATGCAATCCTATGAAAGCCCAAAGACCAGATTTCATTAGAAACCCAAAGAATCTGCGAGATACCAAACTCAACTGCAATAAATCTTACATTAGGCAAACAAACAGAAGAATTAGTGTTAGGAAGGAAGAACAGAGACGTAATAAAAAAGAGCGAAAAAACATCATCGTTAGCTCGGCACTTCAGCAGTATA